>CATIWR010609677.1:0-27856 GCA_949677035.1 Omphalea diandra | reverse complement strand
GCGAAATCGTCTGTCAAAAAATGTTCATCTTCTTCCTCATGATTCGCGGTCGCTATCCACAAGTTGTTATCACGATTTTTGTCTTCCAACGATCACATGGGACACTTGTCAAGCTGTGGTTATAGACTTGATTCCCTCTTGAGTTACTTCGTATTTCACGGTCGCGACTTAAGCGTGACACTCATCGCAAATTCGTTTGTGACTTTGGCTCTTCTTTCTTTGAATTGGTCGCAACAGAGAAGTGGTCCGCGAATCCATCTGTCCAATTTGTCAACATGCCTTAGTCTAGTTCGCGGTCGCAATTTATGAAGTTGCGGTTGTGATTTAGGAGGCACTTTGCTTTCTTTGAAGATTAAGGACTTCATCCAACTTCAAATATAGAGACTAACTAAAAACTGCAAAACAACAGTTAATTGAATCATTAGAATTGATCAATCTCCTTCGTCAAGATCAAAAATGGTTTAAGACTTAGGATTAACCATCCTATTCAACAGATGTATATTTTATAATAAATTATTATATAATTCGAATTTAAATATTTTAAAACTTATTAATTATATCCTTGTTAATAAAAAGAATTGTGATAATGAACGAATGTTATCAAAATAATAAATTTTTTTATCAGATTAAATGATTTTTTTAAAATTGAGTGTTTAATAAAAAAAATGTTATTATACACACTTAAAATGTAAAAAAAAAAAATTAAAAATATTATCAAATACTATTAAAAAAATAAGTATTAAATATTTTAATTTTAAGTGATTAATATGTTTATCACAACTTTTTTTAAGCAATTTCTTTATAACTAACGTCAAAACTTAATAGAAACCTTTGTAAATGTAATTGGCTAATGTGAGAGTGCGAGGGACCAATAGTCTTGATGCTATTATTCTTGTTGCTAAATTATTAAATATATGGCTCAATTTGTTTCAATGCAATAATAAAGGGTAAAATAAATTTTTTCATTAAAGTTACTTTTAAATTTATATTATTTCGTCATAAATTTTTTTTTCTTCAAAAATATTACCGATCTTATAATAATTTTATGTGTTCATTCAATTGTAATAAATATAAGAAAAAATAAATTAAATATGATTATAATTGTATATAAAAATATTGTAAAAAATACTCTTCTTAAGACGAGGAGTCCATGCGGAAGCAAATATAAAAAGAAAATTCTTTCCATAACGAGGGTGAAATAAAGGAGGAGAGATAGTTATCGACACTTTCACTTGTCATTCTTAACTTAATGTCATTTTCAATTAATATTTTAAACTTTTATAACGAAATAGTTTAAGATTAAAAATTATTTTAATGAAAAGTGATTTTATGACGAAATAATATAAGATTATGAGTAATTTTAATAAAATTATACAAATTTAAGATAAATTTAATAAAAAAATTTATTTTATTCTTTATCCTAACTTTGAATCAAATTTAGAAATTTATTTAATAGCTTAGCCTCATCCTCGCTCATTTGAGCTTATTTGAGACTTTCCACGAGACCACGTTACAAATTTATGAATTGTATTATCCGACAGGAAGATCCCAAAATATTCCAACAAATGAAGCAAAAACATGTCAGATTTAAGTGTCCATTGGGACGTTCTCATTTACAACAAAGCCGACCAACAAACAGTAGCATTTTTGTTTTTAACACAAAAATTAATACAATGGCCGTTGCTTCCATCTCTCTCTTGCTTTTCTTTTCCTTTCAGTTGAACAGCTTTTTGACTCTCTCTTTCTCAGTAATTCTGTTTCTTGTGAAAGATGAACGACTTGCTTACAGTAATCTGATTAGTTTTCTTTTTTTGTTCTTTTAATGCAACTTCCTTTCTTTTATAATCTAATTTTTGGGTTCGGTTGGATGTATGATTTTATAGTATATAATTGATTGTTTTCATAATATGTATTTACTGAGATCATGATATTTCAAATTACTCAGATATATCTTCTTTAATCATTTATTTTTCTTACTTTAGTTCAATGGTTCATTGCTTGACTGAATTTTGGTCTTCTGGTGGCTTTAGAATCTGGGTTAATCCTGCTTTGATGTGAAATTGACTGCAGTAACCATCATTTTGTTTGAATTTGAACTTTTTAAACTGATGTTTATGACTGTTTCTAAAGCTTCAAATGGATGACAGAATAGAATTTTTCCATGGTTGTGCTTGATTGCTAAGAAAACTAAAATAAATAACTTAATTAGAGCCCAATTTGATACTCTAAATATAAGATTCCTTTCAGTTTGCTGTCCATGGTTGTTGGGTTGATTTCATTTCATTGGAGGAATGCCAAATTTTTAGAATGATGTAGTTTCATTCGTTTTGTGCGTCTTTCAGTACCAAATGTATCTTTGATAACCCAGTAATGATGATTTCAGATTGGATTTTATAATTAATTAATAGCATAGGTTTCTCTACGAATTTCAAAATCCTAACCTGTCCTCTTTACGATTTTTGTTTTTCTCCGCAATTCAGTTGTTCTTACAAACCTAAATGCAGTTGAAATGTTCCTTCACTTGCTTTTGTGTGGGGATTTATTTCTTGTAATGTGACAAATTTTCAGGATTCATTTGTTGGCGATGCCAAAAGACCTCCAGTCAATAATGATATTGAAATGGGGATGAGGCTTCCTAGGAGCAACTCTGATATGGGAATGGAATCTTTCAATAAGCAGTTATTCTGTATTTTGTTTCCTTCAGGGTGTAAAACTGGTGCACTACTCATAGAGCATGATTTTTTTTCTTTTTATGGTCTTTTTTCCATTTAAAATGTTTATATCAAAAGAATAAGTGCTCATATATAATGCGCAACGTCTTAGTCAAATTGCGGCCCTTGGATATTATCGCTTCTGCATTTCTATTTGAATTAAATTCCTCTCATTGGTTTCCTTGTTCTTGTTTTGCCTTTGATAGATACAAGATGTTGAGAAACAGGTTGATAAGGTCTCTGGACTTCTCAAGAATCTAAAGGTATATATTTAATCCTTGCCAAACGCCATGCTTTCTACATAACATGAGGTTAGGTTCTTATGAGCAAATTACTGGAAAATGCGATGATTAAGCACATTGGCCTGAATTACAGAAATATGTACAGAAGCAAAGTAGCATCTTTAGATCATCCTATCATTATTTCTGATATATTTGTGTAACAGTTATGCTTTTGTTCTTCAACTTTATGAGCAGATCCTGCAAGTTGTGAATTGTTTCTGCCAGTATAATTGAGTTAGAACAGTAGTCAACTCAAAACAGGGACTGGTGCGGTGTGCTAAGTTTTATTCTGCAACTGCTTACTTCAGCTTAATGGCCTGTGATTTCTAATAAGTTCAATGACATCAGAAACAGTCAGAAGGGAACTTTTTTACCCTTGAGTTTTGTGTGCTTATGTGGATTTTGGTGCAAATGTGAACCATCCATCTGGGTGGAGAAACATATAGTTTTTTGCCTAAAATTGCATGAGCTAAAAGGAAAAGAAAAACATTTATCATGCTTTTCTTTGTAGAACTTTCTAATATTAATCCCTTTTCAGGAAGCTGCTGAGGAGTCAAAGTCTGTAACGAAAGCTTCTGCCATGAAAGGTAAAATCTTGGTCTACACCTGCTGTCTTTACTGAAACACTTATTTTGCCATTCGAAAGATAAGCTGCACATCTGTTATAGTCCTGAGTATAGTCTTCGAACCATCACGATCCCGGCTCTCCGTTGGCTGAGCCAGACAATGTAATTAGAGATCCTAAAAGCTTGGCTGCTACTAATCTAGGAAAACTTTGAGTAAAATTAAGAAAGTGCTTGAAATTTTTTGCAGCAGCTTGATGGTTGTTTCCTAAAGTTTTAGTTTTTTTCATCTTAAGTTATTCATCATAAGTTCTTGTGGTTGATGTTTGTCTCATTTTAAGAATATAATGGAGAAGTGATGAGAACAGCGGAACGTCTAAATACATAAGATTTTATTGAAAGAAAAATCAATGATTTATTGAGGGGATAGAGAAAATAGCCAGAAGACAATCCATTTATTTTGAGAAATCATGGAACTTAATTTATTGCAGCTATCAAGCAGCGTATGGAAAAAAATGTTGATGAAGTCACTAAGACTGCACGTAATGTCAAAGCCAAATTAGAAGCAATAAACAAAGACGTAATACTTCATTTTTTCCTTACCAGATCAACCTTTTTCTCCGTAAGAATTTTCAGGGCATTCACAATTTGATGTTGATTCCTCTTTTCTGTCTTTGTCTGCAGAATTTAGCCAACCGACGGAAACCTGGATGTGAAAAGGGAACGGGGATTGACAGAGATAGGATGAACATTACAAAGTGTGTTGTCTCTGACTATTATATTCTGATGTTCTTATTCTTGAACAATTATTTGTGTGTTGCTTGCATATGCATGGATGTACTTGCATCGTAAATATGCATATTATCAATAACTTTTCTTTGGTTTGGATAACAGTGCCTTGACAAAAACGTTCAAGGATTTAATGATAGAGTTTCCGGTATATCTGAGACAAAAGATCCAAGATGAGTATTGCGAAGTTGTGGAGAGAAGGGTCATGACAGGTTTTTAAACTTTGCTTGAAAATGACATAAAATGCACAAATGTAAAACTTTACAGCATAATGATAACTTAATACTTTTCATGGCCCTTGCATATTTTGCCATCTATGACTGAGCAGTTACAGGTACCAAACCAGACGAAGAGGTGAGCCTGGATTTTGAAACTAGAAATAATGCTCTATTGGATATGGATGCCATTGTAATTGGAATAAAATTAATGACTGTTAGACTATTGACCACCTGATTGAAACTGGAAACAATGAGCAAATCTTTCACAAGGCATTTCAAGAAATGGGCTGAGGACAGGTATGCCTCTTCAAAATGTCAAACTCTAATTCATGGTTGAAGTTTGCAACCATTTTCTCATATTAGATATTTGGTAGAAAATTTGAAGCAATTGAATCTTCTTGTATTAAGTTTATGGATTAATAATGCTTTTGGGTGAGATGATGGGCTAAAGTTTTTTTTCCACTTGGAGCAGATGGTCATTTCATCCTTTTTTTTTTCCGCTGCTGCTGGTTCATCAGTTTGTTAATGGAACAACTTGTTCTTCCAAGTGATTGTTTGATTTCTAATATCTGCTATTTATTATAGTTAGATATCGAAATCAGAGGAAAATCATTTGAAAGGTAGTTGTTACTTTTGGATGCCTCTAGCTCTGTGCAAATAGCTAGCTGTTGTCCAGCCTTCCTGAATGCAAATAGAGGTCACTCTGCTGAGTTTCTAATTTGAGCCTTTGTTGTAGGTTCTAAATATCCTGGAAGAAATCCAGGAGAGGCATGATGCTGTAAAGGAAATTGAGAAGAAGCTTCTTGACCTGCACCAGGTACATCTACAGTTAAGCCTAGACGTGGACTATCAAATTTGAACTTGTCTTATGTGAGTATTCTTTGTCAGTTTTATCTTGATATGGCTGTTCTCGTCGAGGCCGAAGGAGAGATATTAGAGAACATTGAAAGTTAGGTTTGTTTTGCTGCTTATTTCTTTTTTTGGCTTAAGTGTGTATGTGCACATGCATGGTTTCTAGCAAGTCTGCATTTTGTTAGGTGTTATGTGTTAATGGAAATGTTGTTCAGGTTGCAAATGCAGTCAATCATGTCTAGTCAGGGACAACTGCACTTCAAAATGCAAAGAAACTTCAGAAGAATTCTCGAAAATGGATGTGCATTGCTACTATAATTCTTTTGCTTATAGTGGCTGTTATTGTCGTTGGTGTCATCCAACCTTGGAAAAGTAGTTAGGGTAATCGAGTCTCTATAATTCTTCCTTGAAATGTATTTTTAACCAATTAAAATTGTTAGTCCTACCCGTGCATGCCTCTCTTCTGCCCATTTTTCTTTCTTGTTCCAAATTCCTTTTTTTCCTTGTTCTTGATGAGCTTTGGCTGCGTGTTGGAGGCTTGATTTTCACTAATGGAATTCCCTTTTTAGTTTTTCCGTTTTTTTATTTTTGTTTTTTTTTTCTTTCAAGGGAATGGGAATACTTATTTCTGATAGAGCATGAAATTAAACATTCTTTGCTGTCATTCATTCTCACAATGTGATTTGTACTTCACTGTCATTTTCCGTTGATTTCTCAAAACCCAATATTTCTCCAGGATGTGTATCTTCCAATTTTATATTATGAGTAAAATCCGATTTCTATCTTAATATATTATTTCATCTCTCATTTTAGAAAACATTGAATTTAAATATCTCTACATTTTGACAGTTAAATTCAAAGTTCTTCCATCTTTTTCCTCTTAAATGTTTATGCAATGATAATAATAATAATATATTTATTTTCATATTAATTTTTTTCCCCGCCAACTTTCATTCACAAAAACATAATCATTCATTTTATTATTTAATCCACTTAATTAACACTAAATTATCATAGTTACTGGAGATCTATCCTTCAAACCATAAGGAAGGATTTGTCCATTTCTACCACTGGCTTCACAAACTCACTAACTATATATATATATATATATATATATATCATTGTAAAATAATTCTGGAGTAAAAGCAGATTGAGATTGATGGATAATATTGAAAAGAAAAGAATTCCAACATATTTGCTATAGATTTAGTAATTAACTCAAACACAGCATTACACAAACCAATTGAAAAGGAATCTTTGAGACTCTTAGGACTCGTATTGAAAGTAGAATTTGTTGAAAATGGATCAACATTATTATTAAGAATACAAAGCACAGAAGCAAGACAACATTACTGATGATATTGATAATTGCTCCAACAAGTGCTTCTCCAAGAGTGTCTACCCTACAAGGCAAAATAGGGAGATCACATTGATGTCTAATTGTGAACTAAGCTATAAAAAGTGTTTAGGTTTGTAATTTGAATATGAATTGTGTTAGGCCATTCGTTATTATTATTATTTATTTTTATTAACTTTTTAAAAATGTATACTTTACTTTAAAATTTCAATTCAAATAAAATTCACTAAAAGTAAAAAATGTAATTTTAATATAATGTAGATTCTATATTAGAAAATGATTACTTTTACAAATAGTACAAAAATTTATTTTGTAGTCAATTAATATATAAAATTTTAATAGAATATAAAATTTATATTAAATTATAATAGTTGTATTATCACAGTAAGTACAATATGCTGTTTAATGACCAATTGTCAACTATTTATCCTCTAATTTATTTTATAGCTTTATCACTAACTTTTAGAAAGAGGAATTCCATTACTAAACAAGTGTACTTAACAAGGGAGTCTCATTAAAAACCTTTCGGTAAAATCTAAAGAGACAAAACTTGAAAGGAAAAAAGAGTACTCACAAAAAAATACTAAGGAGCAAGCAACACAAATTAAGGCAAATCTGCCAATAAAAAGGTGTTGAATCTACTAAAGGAATTCATCCTCAAACCACACCCGTTCATAGTCCAAACTAACCTCCAAAACCAATTAAAGAGTAGGTACATATTGCAAACTCTCCTAGCAAAAACAAAATTAATCGACTCGAATAAAGATACCAATTGAATAATATTAGTGCTGATCAGACTATATTCAAAAAAAAAGAGGACGTGAGAATCATTCAGTAACGTAACAGCTTGCAAACAATCAGTCTCCACCACTAGCTTCCTGAATTCACATTCAAAGGATGTATGAAGGCCTTTTCTAATAGCTATAAGCTCACCACAAAAAACTGATGGAACATGAGACTCTTGAAAAGAAAAAAGTCATACAAAGGCCTTCTCTATTGCACACCATTGTTGTTACTCCACAAACCCTAGTCTCCTAACTTTTAGGATTTAAAAGGAAAGAATAAGATTTGGAGATATATATATATATCTTCCTTCCCGTCTTGTGTTTCTCTGCATTTTCTATTTTGTGTATGATGGGCTTTAGTGGCAAGCTTGTAGGTGATAAATAGATTTATTGATCCATAATAAATTTGGATTTTTCTTTTTCTGAACTGCTACCGAAGTTATACGAGATTAAATTTAATTACGTTGTTTTTTGTTGTACGGGCCCAACCTAAAAACCTCATGTCGACCGTTTGGGCACTACTTTGAAACCCCAAAAACAGCCCTCTTGAATTTATTCCAATCTGAGTGTTTCTATATATATATATATAGTTTGAATGGTGAAGGCAGTGTTTATAAAATCTAACGAGTGAAGAAACCAGTTAATTAGTTAGTTCTTAAGGTGATTAGTTTAACTGATTTGATTAATTTAAATTAATTTATTTTAAAATAAAAAATTTAAAATATCATTAAAATAATTTTAAAAATAAAAAACATACAAAATATAAATATATTTACTATATTTAAAAATAAAAAAAAATTAAAATTAATAAAACTAATTAATGATTTAATTTTCAGTTTTATTAGTTTGGCAGACTAATTTATTTAATTTTCAAAATACTAATTAAGGCATGAGCTCGTGTGCCTTGAAATTAAGTTTCCATGTGAACGAGTCCAAGAGTATACCCTCATGCATAAGCTTATGCATTTTGAGAATTTGTGATGTGGTGATATTACATCATGACATAACAATGCACATCCGTTTACCAACCACTACTCCTTGGGGTTCATTTACAGGATCAGCGAGTGTGGGAAAATGAGTCAAAAAAAGAATGTTCATTGGCTTGTGTTACTTTGTTCATGCACTTAATTGGCTTACCATTACCGCCAGTACTACTTTAGTTGGGTACGCTTGTTGCTCATACACTTTGTCCTACATGTTATGCATGATTGTTTTTGGTTTGGACATTATAAATGCACGATATGAGGGGCAATAATATATGTTATTTCATTCATTCAATCTCATATTTATAGAGAACATAAAAACTTAGAATCTATTGATTATCGTTGTGATTTTTTTATTTTTAAAATTTCAAAAATAAATACTAACCATTTTGAAAACAACGTTTTTATGATTCTTTTTCATGTTTATCAAAAAAATATTTTGAAAATAAAAAAATAGAAAATTTTAAATCATAAATTCAAGTGGGCATTTGATATTGTTGCCATTTTTTATTTTTTGTTGTAAATATTAGCCAAACTCTACTGTGATTATAATCAGTGTCAGCCTTGCTTTATTTTCTTTCTTAGCTTTGGTTGACTGAAATTCTTGGCGACTCTAGGCCAAAAAAAGGCCTCCTCGACGCAAAGTGATATCAACCTTAGTTTAGTGTTTTAAAGCTTTCACCTAGCTCCACTAACATTATATTTGTCATACTAGTACTTATTGAAAAGTTGAATATCGACTTTGACTTTCTAGAATAAATAAATTCTAGTAGTTGAGAAGAGATTGTATTCAATCTAAGCAAGATATTTCTAAAGAAAGCTAGACAAGAGTACTACCAACTTGAAGCCAATTGTGCATGAATCTTTACAAGAATAAGAGATTAGAAGGTGTTGAATAATTAACAACTAATGCCAAGTTATTAAATCTAGAATTATCTTTTATCAACTTTTTTAGCATATAAATAGGTGTGTTTGAGTCATGTATTGAGTGTACAAAAACAAAATAAGTACCCAATAAATGTGTGAGTGAATTATGTACAACAACTAATCAGTGAGCATGTCTAAACTAAGAAAGTAAGCCATAAAGTATTGTGAAGAATGAGTGAGTGTAGTACAATTATAGAAATAATTTTTAAATTTTTGTAAGGCATGATTTAGTCCTCCATCTTGTAAAAGTTATTTTACAAATTTAATAGAGTAGTATTCTCTATCACATATTTTTAAGGATCCACTTCAACATTTTGGTATTAGAGTTGGTTCAGTTAAGAACAAAAGTGCTACCAAAAAGTTGTCAAATAAGTATTTAGTTGATTCGATAAAGAGTTGCCAATTAGGGATTGGTGTGAGGAGTCTATAGTCAATACTTTATTCAAGCACAGTCCAAGACTATGAAAAGCGTGTTACAATGCAAGTGCATATTATGATGATATTAGATCAAATTACTAGTCTAGGTAGCTTGGAGAAACTCCATTAGTATAATTATTGAGACTGGAGTACATATATGAAGTCAAATCTCAGTGGACAAGAGTTATAGGACATTATTGAAGGAGGAGATAACTTAACATTGATAAAAGATGTACATGCAATCAGGAAATAGAATATAAAAGCTAAAAAAAGCCTTGTGCATGATTTAGACTATAATAGATAAAAGTTTGCTCTTATGAGTTGATAATGCAAAGATACCAAAACAAGTGTGGGATGCACTTGCTTCTCTATTTTTGAAAAAATTATTGCTCACTTGTAACATATAGGAAGAGAGCTTATGACCACATCATAAGGGATATAATTGATCTATAAATATTTTCAAAAAGTTAGAAATATATTTTGTGAGATAAAATAATTAGATTGTATAACTAAGATTGGCAAGGAAAAAGTGTGGAGAATAATTTATAATGGCCTTCAGAACTAAGTATATATAGTTTATCACAATAATACAAGGCTGGCTAGTACAACCTTCTCTAAATGAGTTAAATATTGGCAAACTAATAAGCTCTCTTGAAATAAATGCCAAAGTATCACTAAAATAAAATAATTGGAAGGCATTATTCAGTAATAGAGAAGAAGGTCAAGAAAATAGGCAAAATAATAATGATAAAACAAGAAGGGATGAGAAAAAAAAAAAAAAAGAGGTGCAGGCAGCGAGAAAGTTCACAATTAGAAGGAGATTGACAAAGCAATAAAAAAGATGAGCTACATGGATGACAAAGCATCAAGTGCTTCAATTATGGAAAGAACAACCATTTCACTTAAGGTTGTTGGTGCAAGAAGAAAATGGTAGAAGGAAACACGACGATGTCAATAAGACAACAAGATACAAAGGACAAGGAAGAAGAATGGTATATCATGGAATCATTCACTATAATTAATCATGACAATGCTGTCAAAGAGGAAGATAATAAGAATGCCATAGTCAAGATAATAGAGGAGGCATTTGCCGTAATAAATCTGCATGAAGTCAACTATAATAAAGATTGGATTATGGACTTGGGCTACTCAAATCATATGACTAGTAATATAAAAAAGCCACAAAATATGTCTGAATATACAAAAAGGAGAGTTATGATTACAACCAATAACTCTAAGCTATCAAATACTCACATCGATAATTTAGTAATCATGCCATGATTTACCTCAACTCAAGTATAGCTATAAAATATCCTCCATTTACTAAGAATGAAAGAGAACTTATTGTTAGTATCTCAATTAACAAGTTTAGCTAACTATGTATTGTTCGGTCCTAAAAACATGAAAGTATACCAAAATTTGAAGTACTTAGGAATGCTAGTCATGGAAGGCAAGCAACTATAGTCCATTTATATCATGTAAATAGAAGAGGCATATATATGGAGAAGACATGAAAGAATGAGATTGTAGACTTGTGGCATCCAAGACTAGTACATGTCAATTATTAT
The DNA here is from genome assembly GCA_949677035.1 of Omphalea diandra. Lineage (NCBI taxonomy): Eukaryota > Viridiplantae > Streptophyta > Magnoliopsida > Malpighiales > Euphorbiaceae > Omphalea > Omphalea diandra. Next base: position 16,405 of record CATIWR010609677.1, on the reverse strand, counting down.
AAGCAAAAGATAATTTTGCAATGTTCAACATTCAAAGGCTTGCCATAGATAAAAATTCATGGAGACACATTTTATGTTGGATGCTAGCATGGTAAGATACATCAACTACCTTATAAGGAGTTTAAGTATAAAAGAAAGAAACCTTTGAAGTTAGTTCACTCAAACATATTTGGGCAAGAGAAACAACCATCAATAAGTGGATGTCTATGGTGACGTTTATCTATGACTACTCTAAGTGTGTATTAGTGAATTTTATAAAGGAAAATTTGAGCCTTTTGAGAAGTTTGAGAAGTTTAGATAGAAAATTGAGAGTGAACTTGATAGGAAGATCAAACGCATGCACACTAATAATGAAAGAGAGTTTATTTGAAATGAACTTAATGATCATCTAAGATATTGCAAAATTAGATGGTGGTTGACATGTTTTAAGACATCATAGTAGAATGAATCATAGGAAGAAAGAATTGACATCTTATAAAGATAAGTAGAAGACTATTGCATGCAAAGAATGTGCCTAGACATAAGGATCATGACATATGTTATTAATAGGCCATCATAAGCATGACTAGGGTTTGTTTCACCCTTCCAAATTCACCTTTCCAAAATTATGGAATATAAAAACCAATAGTTAGTCACTTCAAAGTCTTTGGATATGTATGGTATGTTTTTGTTCCTAACCATTTTGCGGATGAAGTTTAATAAGAAGGCATTGCAATACATCTGAGTGGTCATCATAAGAGGTAATTTTGCCAAATTGATGAGAGCTGAAGATGAAACTGTAGGATAGATTAGAGAAATAAGATCATGAAGAAAGTTTATCTTTCCAACCAAAAGCTAAAGAGCAATAAAAAAAAAAGAATATAAAGAAGAAGAAGAAACTTAAGATGATATCACTCAATCTAGTTGTTCTTGATGAATAAAGGAACATGATATACATAGAGATCCATAATAATGCAAATTAAAAAAAGAGAAAAGAGAAGCTACAACATTTAAGGAAACCAAATTTCAAGGAATAAATGCAAATTTAATTGAGGAAAATAGTGTTAAGGAGCCAATAACATTTGAAGAAGTAGCTAAAAATGAAAAATGGAGAAAGGAAATGAAACAAGATGTTATAACACTAAGGCAAAACCAAGCTTAGAAGTTAGTGCCAAAACTTAAAGGAGTGAATGCCATATCTTATAAATGGGTTTATAAGGTGAAGACTCGACCAAATTGATTAATACCAAGATATAAGGCATGACTATTAGCTTGTGGATTCTCATAACAATATGGATTAGACTATGATGAAACTCTTAGTCCAGTGGCGAAGATAACTATGGCATGTGTTCTTCTAGCCTTAGCAGCTAATAAATCATAGAGGTTATGGTAGATAGATATGAAGAATGCATTCCTACATAAAGAGTTAGATCGAGACATATATATGGAGCAAACATAAGGTTTTGAAGTGAGAAAAGCTTTTTATTATTTAAACTAGGCTCTTCAAGTATGGTATAGAAAGATAGTCAAGTCCTTAGTGTGTAATGGTTATGCATCAATTATAAAAGACTCAAGTTTATTCATGAAGAAATAAGATGAAAAACTAGCAATCTTGTTCATTTACATTGATGATGTCATAATAATAAGAGATGAAAAAAGAGAAATTAGTCAAATTAAAGAAAACTTGGTAGTACGATTCCAAATGAAAGAGTTAGGAGAGTTAAGCCATTTTATAAGACTGAAAGTCGAGCAAACAAAAGAAGGATTGTACTAAGTCAACATAAGTATATGAATTATTTTTTTTGCAAAAGTTTAAAAATACTCAAATGGCAAGTTAATTTTAACACAAATGAAGGTTAATATGAAATTATGCGTAAAAGAAAGTAATGAGTTAGAGGATCCAATCATGTATAAATAATTAGTAGGTAGTCTTTTCTATCTAGTTATCATTTGACCGAAGTAGCTAGCAAATTTATGTAGAAGCCTCAAAAGCCTCACCTCGATGCAATTTAATGAATATTGTGCTACATCAAAGGGGACTTTGGCATAGTGTATAAGAAAGGTAAAGAACTTAAGATCAATAGTCATTATGATGCCAACTTCATTAGAGATCATGGTACTCGTCGATCAATTATAAGGAATGTGTTTAAGCCTGGATCAAAAGTAATTTTCTAGTGTAGTAAAAGACAATAAATAGTATTGCTTAGCTTAAGAAAGTACATGGCCATTACGATTATTGAGTAATTTACATAAGCTAGTTGATTACTCAGTACTTCTCCATTACGATAATAATCAATTTTCTATTTGATTGGTAAAGAATCCAATATTTCATGCAAGGAAAAACTATGTAAAGATTCATCACCACTGTATAAGAGAGACAATGCTTCAAGGAGAAATCTAAATGCAAGCCATCAAGACTAAGATCAAATTTCAAATATCTTCACAAAGGAAGTAAGTCTAGCAAAATTTATGGAGTTAGACTTTAACTTCGGATGGTATCTAAATTGAACAAAGTCAATGTTGAAGGGGAGTTTTAAGAATGCAATAATTAACTTTGTTGTTCCAAAATACCAAAATCTAGAATCCTCTACCAAATTGGAGCCAGTTGTGCATTGGAGGAAAAGACTAGATGGTGTTGGACAATTAATAACTAATGCCAAGTTATTATATCTAGAATTATCCTTCACTTAGCATGTACATGTGTGATTAGGTCACTTGAGTATACAAAAATAAATGAAGTATCAAATAAATAAGTGAGTTGTGTATAAAATTAATACATGAGTGTCCAAAATAAGACAATGAGGTGTGAGGTGTTAAAAAGAATAAATGAGTGTGTGATAAAATTATAGAAATAACTTTTAAGTTTTCATAAAGTGTAAGTTAGTTCTCCATCTTGTAAAAGTTATTTTCAAAATTAATAAAGTTATATTTTCTCATTGCTCATTTTTTTAAGAGTCCACATCAATGGTACTCTACTCAAAGGTTCTTGTCTTATTCTCAAAGCTACCAACTCCATAATCAAAATTATTTTGCACCATGCTGAAAAATAAGATATAGTGTCTAAGTCATACATTCTAGAATCCTCTAAAAAAGTCTACTAATAACTAAAACTTTAAGAAATCATGCTATAAAACTATGCTTGTCACAAAAAATTTGTTTGTTCAAATCTGCAATTTCAAATGAATTTCACCTACTCATGATTTCAAGCTATAAGATATTTACATTCCGCCACATCTTAGAAAAATCATCAAATTATAACATCACTAACTTTGATACATATTGAATGATTTTGTATATATTTTTCATTATTATTGCTACTGGCAACAAATCCAGTGGAACGTGTTCAAAATGGTATATAAGCACTTAGAATTGCAACGAGCTTGCAAAAGAAGTCAGGAAAATGCATGATGATTTGAATCATTTTGCTCTTGATCATTGCTATTATAATTATGCTTTCTATTTTGAAACCTTAGAAGAAGTAGCCAACTAATAAGAGGACTATCTCGACCAAAGTCTTGCTTTTTTTAAACAACCAATATCCTCCCAAACATGCATGACACTGTAAAATAACCTTTATAATAACTTCATTTTTCTCTATTCTAATTTCAGTTATAACTAATGCAAGTTGTTACATTGCATCATTATGTTACAAATTAGGCAATCCCCATTCATAATCATGATGCCTTCATGCTAGGTGTGGTTCAATGTAACATAATATAATATATATGATCAAGTAAAATTCAATAAAATTTTTGAATAAAAATTCAATTTGATCATATCATTTTGTTTAGCATAATATATCCTAATGGACATTCATCTATTTACCAATTTATAAAATTTTATAAAGGGTTAATTACTATAACTCTTGTATATTTTTACATTATACTATTTAGTCATCTACTTTTATATATTATATTGAGCATTCTTTAAATTTTGTGTTGCTAAGATATACATTATTCCATTCAAATAATTAATTACGTCGATCCCTTAGATTTTACTATCTTATAATTCTTGATTCTTCATTTTTATATTATTATACAAAAATACCCTATAAATTTAATTCCATCCACTTGATGGGATGTAAATAGGTAAAAACATCTGCCTCATATGTACAAATTAAAACAACAAATAACATCATTGTTTATATCCAAAATTTGGCAAAGTTTCTATGGTATTAAAATTCACTCGATCTCATAATGAGGTTTGAAAAAACATTTGTGCAAGGAAAAAAGTACTTCTAAAATATTGACAATTTTAAAAAATAGTTGTGCACTTTATGAACATGTTTCAATGTTTTAATCTAATAATTGGTTTCTTTCTTGAATGCAATATTTCTAACAAACGTCAATAATAAAATTCTTATTTTAACACATATTGAAAGCTTTGTATTTCTAAAAATGTTGGATTGTACATTTATGTTTGCTCTTTGAAGTGTATTAACTTATTCCTAATTTGCCAATGATTATATTTTATATTAATCTTATTTAAAAATTAATTTTTTAAAAGGTTTATTGATAATTTACTAAAAATCTATTGCTAATTATGGCATATTTTTGTCTTAGATTGAAAATGAAGACCCATAATTTGATATTAGGAGAATATAATTACAATGACCTTTTATATAATGATGTTGCTTTCGAGGGAAATTTCAGGTTTGCAAGTTGTTGAGTGTTATGTGATTGTTTATGGCAATGGAAGTATAGTATCATATTTCATTTTGGAAATCAATATATCAGCTTTTGTAGGATTGAAGCTTTGCCGCTTTGACTTCTTGCTATGTTAGGGATTTTGGTTATAAGTATCTAATTGTGGAGGTGGACCATGGTGCTTTTGGTAATTCAAAAATCCAAGGATTGTTATATGTTGCTCATAAGTTACAAACCTTGCATTGGATTATGACTAGGTTTGGCAAGTGCTTCAAGAGCCTCTCAAAGAATTTGAATTAAAAGGGTAGAGATTATTTGAATTGAGTAAAGTTAAGTTGATGAATGAATTAAACTTAATAAGCTTGAGTCAACCATTATTAAAAAGTTAGAATTAACTTATTAGTTAGTTAAGTCTAAACTATTATATACCTATATTTTTTTAATATATTTTTCTAATATGGATTGCTTCTTCATACATTCCTCAGGCAATAACATCACTATGATAGAGATGACTTGAATTAAGTAGAGATTAAATATATAAAATGAATTGGGTTCAATGAACTCGGTCAACTATTGCTACTAAGTTATATATATATATATATATATATATATATATATATATATCCTAACTCGATCCAACATTTTAAAAATTCTTATCCTAATTTGATATAATGAATCAACTATCCTTTAATTTTCAGATTGATTTCTCGGATTTGAATCAAATTTTTAGATTTATTTATGCTCCCCTAATCCAAAAGCACTACCTTTATAATATGCCACCTTCCAAATCCTGGCTAACTCTCCTAAATTCAAATTTCACCCCTTTCACTCTTAGCCCTTAACAAATTTATTCCTTGAGCATAACTACAAATCTTGGAAGCATACAAAGCTTGCCTCGTATCTTCAATCAATCTCTTCTTATCAACATGCTACTAAAATTCCCCTTTGTCTCTACACAAGGTCAAAAAGTTGCCTCCTTTATGGTTTGAATCCCTTCAACCAATCATCAAGAGCAACTTGTTTTTAAAAATTAACGTGGCCTCATTACAAACTGCATAGATGGAAATCTCAAAATTGGAGCTAGAGAAGAAGAGACACTTGGTGAACATCAATCTCTTGACTGTTATTTGGTAAATGGTAAGAGGCATTGAAGTCCCATATTTTATTTTAATTTATTTTGCGATTATTTTTTTTACAACAAGGTATTGATGGTGATGGTGGTGTTATTTTTTACTACTATGGGAAATTGATAGTGTTGAAGGAAGAGAGCTTGTTAAAATAATACTGTGAGGGTTTGATGGTGATAAGAACATTTGTATCTTTTGAATATATATATATATATATATATATATATATATATATATATATATATATATATATATATATATAACTCTTGATTTTTAGCCCTTTGGTTAATGAAAATTGATATTTTTTTTTTGACATTTTAGTTAAGGGAGAGGGACCAGTTTATGTGTGTTTGAAAAATGAGAGATAAATTAATTAAATATAATAAATAATATGAGGTTTATAATAATTATCATATAGTTAATGAAAAATTATTTTTACTAAAAAAATCCATAATTTTACAAGATTCATAGTCATTGTTTAATTATTTTTTTTAGGATTACTCATAAGAATTTAATTTTTAAAGAACTCATCTTTGCATCATCTATCATAATCTACAAGATATATGCTCATATATAATGAAATTTATCATCATATCAATTCAATATGAAATATAATTATAATATAATGTAATTGTAATATATAATATTATAATATGTAATAAATATAATATTATTAAATAATATAACTTAACATAATTTATAACTAAAATTAATATAAAATATATTATAATAAAATAATATTATGAAATAATAATATAATAAATAAATATTATTCAAAGCACTAAATAGTTATAAATTTATTGGTTTAGTGAATAAAAATATATATGAGGTTATATATTTATATATTACATTAATTAAGGGTATATTTATTTATATATAATTATATAATTGCCAATAGCCATGGGAAAGTAACTTTCCCACCTCTTGAGATGGAAAAATACTTTTTAATGTAGATGGGAATGTAAGTTGGGGTCTACAGATTCAGAAATGTAGTTTGCTCATGGATACAACATTCTCGTGCAAATTAAATATTGAAATTCAACATTCCTTAGCAACTTTCTCTTGAGAATTCGACAACCAAACGTCCTATAAAAAATCATTCTATTAATTTTTCTATTAAATTTATACAAAATATCAATAATACATTCAATATCATCTCAAAATTTCCTTCTATCTTAGTGTTGTTGGAGGATATAAGAAAAGCAGAGTGTACAACTTTGGCTCCCAAGCATATCCACCTTCTAACACCAACTCTTCATTAGCCACATCACACATTACTCCTGATCCAGACTTAGAGGAACACTTTAGGATGCAAATTTGAGAGAAGATTCTTTAGAAGTTTGATCTTTAGTTTACTGCCATGATGGATCAAATGCACTCTCTTGCTACTATACTATCTAACATGTAACAGACTCTAGTACTAGTACCACCAGTAGCACCACCTTTGCCTCTAGATGATAATGGTTATCTGGAGGCACATGATGACCTGGAAAATAAGATTCTTTTTCATATCTATGTATCTTATATGTACATTATGACTATAAACCTATTTCAGGTTTTATTTAATTTGTAATGAATATAGTTCTTTTTATATATTGTGCAGCTTTTTTCTATTGATTTTTAATAATATATAGATTTCTTTAATAGATACAAGTTATATTATGTAAGTGGTTGTAGATGAATAATTTTGAAAAACTTTGCGATAGACTTGCAATGAAATTTGTGATGGATTAGTAATGAATTTTGTGCTAAATTATTGTATCTTATATGTACATCGTGCGATAGGTTTGTGCAATAGTTTTGGATTTAAAATACATATCTATATATCTTATATGTACATTGTATGATAGGTTTGTCACTATAAAATTTCAACAATATATTGATGGATTTGTGCCCGAATTTAGCGATAGATTAGTGGCAAATTTTTATGATGAAAATGTTTCAATGCTAAAGTTAGCAATGAATTTTGAATCCATCATTGTGGATTAGCAACGAGCCAATTAGCGATATATTTTTTTCCATTGCTAATCCACTTTAGTAATGAATTTTTCTATATTTGTGATTACTAATCTGATTGATTTTTATAGTGGCTTCTGTAATATTTCACTGGCAAGTTTTAAATCCACAACAACTAGCCAAATTAGGATCCCATTAATAAGCTTTCTTAATCCTATCCAAAAGCATTACCTTTATGATATGCCACCTTTCAAATCCTAGCTAACTCTCCCAAATTCAAATTCCACCTCATTTCAACACTTTTAGCCCTCAACAAATTCATTCATTGAGTATAACTATAAATGTTGAAAGCATACAAAGCTTGACTCACATTATTAACCAATCTCTTCTTATCAACACTACTATTAAAACTCCCCTTCGTCTCCATACAAGGTTTAAAACTTTCCTTCTTTATGGCTGAATCCCTTCAACCAATCTTCGAGAGTGAGTTGTTTACAAAAATTAGAATGGCCTTATCAAAAACTGCATAGATGAAAATCTCATAATTCTGAATGCAGTGACAAAGTTAAAGGGCAGGTCCAAGGTGGCCTTGGCCCCGTAAAGCAATATATATATATATATATATATTAACCCCACTCAGCCCCTCTCCCCCTCTCTTTAGTAGATGTTTTTTTATTGTTCCTTAATTTAAACTAAATAAACAAAGGCAATTTTATAATTTCTTTTAAACCTAATTTAAAAATTCAACAAATCTTTTGGCCTCCTCTTTGTTGTTATTACCCGTACACTCTTGTTTGTATTCTTTCTCCTTTTTCGTCTTCTTGCTTTGTGCATATTTTATGTATGTTAATTGATTGACTCTTCTTCAACAACTACCTATAAGTTAAGATATGATTTCTTGGCACAATTTTAAATTTAGATTATTTAGAATTTTATATTATATCATATTGTTTGATTGATTCATGGTTGAAATTTTTTTATTTCTTTTTTTTTTTTTTGCAATTTCAACTACCTCAAATCATTTATTTTTTTGTTAGATTCTTTTTTTTTGTATGTAATATAAATTATGGTATGATTTTTTTATTAGAGTAATTTAAAATTGTTTACATGTTACAATATACATTCTCTAATATATATTTTCTAATAGAGTTTTGATTGTTATAGGAAAAACTTGTATGATTGACTCATATTTTAAAAGAACAAGTAGTCATAATTTAGAAAGTGATGATGCATTACTTTTTAATAATACTGTCTTTAAAGAACCATCAATCAAAACCCCAAGATTAGAGTCGAGTGAAATTGATGTTTCATTTTTAGATAAAGATCTAGGATTAAGATATCTTATGGGGAAGTATGCAATTAGCAAACGTGATGAAATTTGATGAGCCTATATTATGCTTGGACCATATCAACCTATTCTTCCTAAGTATCCATTATCTAGTCCAAAAAAACCATCCTCGACATTTTAATGCTTCTTGGTACTCTAAATTTTCAACTTGGTTATAGTACTCACCTGAGAAGGATGCTGCATTTTGTCTTCCATGTTATATTTTTAATAAGCCTAATAATCATTTTGGTTCAAATGTTCTTACTATGAAGGGATTTAGAAACTAGAAGAAAGTAAATGATGGAAAAAATTATGCTTTCTTAGGCCATATTGGTACTTCTCCTAATTCACTTCATCACAATGCTATAAAATCTTGTGATGATTTGATGGCTTAGTCTCACCATATTGAAAATTTATTCTCCAAACAATCTTCTCAAGATGTAGCAAATAATCACTTATGACTGAAGATCTCAATAAATGTAGTACGATGGCTCACTTTTTAAGTTTGTGCATGAAGAGATGATGATGAAGGAGAAATGTCAAAAAACCAAGGTAATTGTCACGAAGTAGTAAAACATCTGGCATTATATAATGAGAATGTTGATAGAGTTGTTTTAGAGAATGCTCTAAAAAATGCAAATTACATATCAACTGATATTCAAAAAGAGATACTGTGTATTTTTGCAAGGAAAGAACGTCATGCAGTTTGCGAGGAAATTGATGAAGCTAAATTTTGTATCATTGTTGATGAGTCTCGAGATCTATTGAGGAGAGAATAGATATCCACTGTGTTGAGATTTGTAGATAAGAATGGTTGTGTGCAAGAACGTTTCTTTAACTTTGTTCATGTTCTTGACACTTCACCTATGACTTTGAAAAATAATATATTTGATGTTCTTCTTTATCATAATTTGACCATCCATAATATGTGAGGTCAAGGTTATGATGGTGCAAGTAATATGCGTGGGGAATGGAATGGATTACAAGCCTTATTCTTAAAAGATTGTCCATATGCATATTATATTCATTATCTTTCTCACAGACTTCAATTAGCATTGGTTGTAGCATAGAGGTAAATGAGGTTCATAATTTTTTTAATCAATTGTCTTTTGTCATTAATATTGTTAGTGCCTCTTTTAAAAGACAAGATGAGCTAAGGGGTGCTCAAGTTGCAAATATTACAAAAATGATTGAAATTAAAGAGGTCGAGACTGGAACTGGTAAAAATCAAATTAGTAATCTTCAAAGAGTTGTAGATACAAGGTGGGGCTCTCATTTGAGATCTATTTGTAGTTTGATTGATATGTATGATGCAACTTGCACTGTTCTTGAATATATCATTAAAGATGGAAATTATTCTCAACTTGGAGATGCAAATGCTGCTATGAGTTATATGACATCTTTTGATTTTGTGTTTGTTTTACATCTCATGAGAGATATTTGATTTCTCTCTAATGATCTTTGTCAATCTTTGCAAAGGAAGGCTCAAGATATTTTGAATGCACTTGATTTAGTTCCTACCATGAAAATATTGATTCAAAATATGTGGGAGACTGGATGGGTAAATTTTATTGGGCAAGTGAAATCATTTTGAGAGAAACACAAAGTTTACATTCATGATATGAGTGCTCCTTTTTCCATTCATCGAGGTAGGTCTCGTTTTAAGGAAATTAATATTTTAATTGGTCACCATTATCAATATGACTTGTACTTAGGTATGATTGATACACAACAACAAGAGTTGAGTAACATATTAAATGATAATGCAATGGAATTGTTTATTCTTAGATGTTGCTTTAAAGCTAAAGGATAATTATAAGTTGTTCAATGTGGACAATATTTGCAAACTTGTAGATAAATTTTATCCTGAATATTTCACAGAACAAGAAAAGCCACATTTGAAGATTCAGTTACAACATTACTATGAGTTTGATGTTCCTCAACATGCTAACTTCAAGAATTTGTCTATTATTTCTAAATTATGCCAAGGATTAGTGAACACAAGAAAAACTACTATTTATTCTTTGATTGATAGGTTGATTCGACTTATTTTGACTCTTCTTGTTTCTACTGCAGTAACTGAGTGCTCGCTTTCAGTTATGAATGTTGTGAAGACAAGATTGCGAAATAAAATGAAATATGATTATCTTGCAGATTACTTGGTCATACATATAGAGAAGGAAATTGCAAAAACATTTGGTACAGATTCTATAATAGATGAATTTTATGATATGAAAAAACGATGTGTAAAGTTTTGTGATTGAAGTTGACAGATAGTTTATAGTTTTACTATTTTTATTAAGTTAGACTTATTTCTTATTTAATCAATGAACTTTAGTTTGAGCTATTTTTTTGGTTACTATTTTGAACTATTTTTTTGGTTACAATTTTGAATGGAAAAGTTCTAAATTTTTACTTTTATAATATTGATATTTTATTTTTGCCTTCCACTATAATAATCCTTGCTTCTTCCTTGTCCGAGTGAAATTGGCACTGGAGAAGAAGAGACACTTGGTGACAACATTGATAGTGATGCTGATAACATCAATTTCTTGACTCTTATTTGGTAAGTGGTAAGGGGTTATTGAAGTCCTCTATTTTATTTTATTTATTTTTGGTAACAAGATATTAATGATGGTGGTGGTGTTATTTTTTACTATTACGAGAAAGTGATGGTGGTGAAGGAGGAGAGTTTCTAATAACAACACTCCAAGGGTTTAATGGTGATAAATATATTTGTATCTTTTGAAAAATATATATAACACTTTTGAGTTTTAGCCTTTTAATTAATGAAAATTGATCATTTTTCTGAAATTTTAGTAAAATAAGAGGGACCAGTTTATGTGTGTTTGAAAAATGAGAGACAAATTAATTAAATATAATAAATATAATAAATAATATGAGGTTTATAATAATTAATTCTGTAATTAATGAAAAATTTTTTATTAAAAAATATCCATAATTTTAAGAAGTATCTACTCATTGTTTTTATTATTTTTTAGGATTATAATCAGTGAAGAATTAAAATAAACACTTATATTGAACTGGAAAAACACATGAAATAGCCAAATTACAATACACAAATAATTAAGGTTCAATTTCTAGCAAAGGCTTTAGAGGGCCAAACCAACAGTACAAACAAGAACCAAGTGGCTTTGAAAAGAAAAAAAGAAAAGCTCAGGATGGCTTAATTGCCCAGGAAATTATTGCCACAAATTATTCAACCCAGATCCACAATAATTAAGAACTGGTTCCAAATTGAAATACCCCCATACCATACTCGAAACTGGCTGTCCCTACATCCTTGCCTTGGCAATCACCTCGTTTCCTGCACTGCCCATTTCCGTGGCCCCTGGCCTAGTCCATGTCCCTTTGAATTGCTCCTCAGTCACTCCTTCAAAGGAAAAATGAAGTCACATTGACATAAATTGTGAAAATTGAAATTAATTACATAATTGCTAGTGTTTTCAAACACTGATTGATTAATTGTTCAGTTCATCAATTCATCGATCTTAATGATTAAATAAATTCAACTAATTTTTATTCATTTAGTTTCACCAGTCAGTTTTTTTTTAAATTTTCAGAATACTATATTCGTAATTTTTTTTTTCCCACATATAGATTTCATTAAGAAAAGCAAAATAACGATAATATATGGTATAACATATAAATATAGACTTGCCTTTGCCCATGGCAGCAGTGGAAGAGACGCCTCCCTGGACAGTCTTGAGGTACCTATCATAGTAATTTGCACCAGACCATTTCTGATGCGCAAGGGTATCAACTCCATTGTTCCTCTCCTCCCTCTGAATCCTCTCCACATAGGCCAGCATTCCTCTCCTCGCAAAATCTCTTGCAAATGTATCAATTACGAGTGCATCAGCATGGAAACCTGCCAATGTTATGAACTGCCAACAGAATCCGAGCCTCGCAATCCTTGGAATGAAATCACTCATTTGTTCATCGGTCATTCCCGATGCATCCCAATTGAAAGATGGTGAAAGATTATAAGCTAACATGATCTCAGGGTGCATAGATTTCACTCCTTCTGCAAACTTGGTACACTCAACCAAGTCTGGACTAGAAGTCTCCATCCAAATAAGATCAGCGTGTGGAGCAAAAGCCCAGCCGCGAACAACAGCAGCCATTACAGATCCTTTAAACCTGTAAAATCCTTCTCTGGTTCTTGGCAAATCCCAGTCCCAGAACAGATTCTTAACACCCAATTTTTCAGCAATCTCTCTGCCTTGCTCATATGATAGGCACTTGTCATAGCTAGCGTGATTCATCCATTGATTAAGTCTCCTCCTCTTCTCATCCTCTCCAATACCATTCATATTCTTGATTGCATCCATTACACATTCAGAGAACGTCTTGAGTTGCGCCATTGCGAGCCAATTATCCTCAACCGCTTGAAGTTCAACTCCAGTTTTACCATTAGCCATTCCGTCAGCCAAAAGGGTAGCCAAACTTTTCCCTCTGAGATTCGGATTTGTTGCACCCAAAATGAACTGATGGTCTCTAATATCCACATTGGTTTGGATCAAATTAGCTGCCACAGCATCAGTTCTAGCCACCAACACTGTTTCCACCCCCATAACATCAAATTGCAGCCTGGCAGCGACAAGCCTGTTAATATGTTCACTAACAGCAACAAGTACTTTTCCTGCCATATGACCACATTTCTTAGTCACTGAAGACTGATCCTCAATATGAACCCCAGCAGCTCCACGCTCCACAAAGAGCTTGCAGAGCTTAACAATTGCTGTAGTTCCACCAAATCCAGTATCCCCATCAGCTATAATTGGCTTCAAATAATCAACATAAGGCGTCCTCGCCCTCTCTTCGATACTCATGCTCATTCTAGCCTCTCTTTGCTTCCTGTCATGGTATTGTTGGGCAAAAAATAGGTGCTCAACTTTGTTAGGAACAGTGTCGTAAGGATAATCAGCAAGGTCAGGGCCTGGTTCGTTGGTGGTGGTGTGGGTAGACGAGCATTGCCAACCAGAAACGTAAATGGAGTCCAAGTGTTTAGCCATCATGGCTACTTGGACAGGGTCAAGTGCACCAAAGGTTCTTGAGGCTGTGCCATTAGCTTGGTGGGTCTTGAGTGTTCTCCATAGCTTCTTTGCCATCTTGTTCGAGCCATAGCTTTGCTTGAGGTTCCCTCGTAATGCTACAACGTCTCTTGCTGTGTATGGTCGCCGGGTCAGCTTGAACCTCTCCGAGTTCCACAGTGCTTGCACGTCAGCAACTTCAGCGTCGAATCTCCCTTCTTCATCCATCATCTATTCAAATGTAGCAATGGTGTTGGAAATTCCTTTTACATTAACATTTATGTAGAAATAACAAGTTAACAAAAATGAAAGGAAGCAAACATCAGTATATGGAACTTTTTTAAAAAATTAGCCTAATGAACAGTGTTTTTTAAAACAGGCTTGTCAAATTCAATTATTTTAATAATAAATAAATTTTAAAAAATATCATAAAAATAAATCTAAAAATTAAAAAATTTTAAAATAAAAATATATTTATAATAATTAAAAATGAAAAAAATAATTTTAAAAATCAGTCCAAAATTAATTGAACCAGTTAATAATTTGATCTTTGATTTAATTGATCTGATCCAATTTTTAAAATATTGTTAATAAAGGACTAACCATGATTAGAATCAAATTTCACTAATATTAAAATTCTTTTTAATATTAACAAAATTTAACTATGGGAAAAAAAAAATTAAATCTAATATAATATGTGAAAAATGACTCATCGGAGACTATTGAGACTTTTTTTCTTTTTCTTTGAGCTACTATTGAGACTCGTTTTAATTCCCTTGGGCCATTGGATGTGGATCTTTATATCCCACCTTATCGCATACGGTTGGGCAAGTAGGACTCCGTGTTGGACCGCCCAAACGGAAAAAAGAAACTCAGAAGAAATAACAAGTAACATTTTCTGAGTTCCAATATACTTTGCACTGCATCCATTAACAGGCCGAGAAACGACAATAGAACTGTCTGTCAACTCTGTCATGGGTAGCCGCCACAAACCACAATAAAGACGAAAAATATTGCCTATGAGTTATTTCATTCTATTTTCTGAAGAACAAATTTGTAGTCGTCTAACCACAAGGTAGAAAAAAATAAATAAATGAAGAACGATAATAATGAATTTTTAGTTTGAAATTCAATTATATCGGCCATATAGATTGATTAAATTACAAAAAATTAATATTCGATAAACTAAATTAATTCCAATTTAAAAATTCGTAGAATATTAATTAAATTAAAATTATATCATTAATTCAAAATTTGTAATTTAATTACCTATTTTTATCAAGTTCAATTTACCAATTAACGGGATGGACTACTTAATCAATCAATAAATCCATTTACTAATCCGTCCAATATTGAAAACATTCCAATAGAGAAATAGCAAATATTCCTTAGGGGGAAAAAACTTCGAAGTGATAATAATATATGGGGTGAGGTCTTTCAGAACTTTAGACAATGTTCTTAACTGATAGCGGGGACTAATTCATCAATTGAGCGGATAAAAAATAGATAAATATTAGTATTTTAAAACACAGAATTTCATTTTTCATTTTTTAATGTAACTAAACATGCCATATAGCTAATAATTCAACACTATATCATTTATGATAACCAGATTCGAGACCTCAACCCTTTCCTTTCTAAAAAAAAAAAGAGAGAATTCATATAGCCCATCTGATAGATGGATTTGAACTCTCAAAGAAGGAAATCCATTGCACACGTAAACACCAAAAAAAATGCTTGAATTGATTCTTGCACAATAAACCCACTAAACTCAACATAATTAAGATGTAACCAAAAGAAGAGTAGCAATTAATTAAAACAGAAATGAGAAGAAAATAGTTTGTACTTCATACTCACCATTGAAGGAACAGAGAAAGATCCGGCCATGGCTAAAGCTTTTATTTGTTGGAAGAATATAAGCTTTTTGTGCAAAACTTAGAGAAGTTCACGTAAGGACCTTGCTGAGCATCCCAATTTATAACACAAAAGGTGGTGAAGACAATGCAGTATGCGGATAAGAGGGATAAAAAAAAAAAAAAAAAAAAAAAAAAAAGCAAAAACCAAGAAAAATTTTGAGTAGTTATTTTCTTACGAATACTAATCTTATCCTTGGTATTAAAAATTTTTGCGTTGTTATCTTTTGAGAGAGTGTGAAACATGTCCCTTGGGAGATGCATTTGCAGGCACGTAATTTTCCAAGCGTGTCGTGCCATCATCCTCGTCTTATTTCATTTTTGCATGATGTCATTATTTCCATTAATTCATTCTATAACTGCTTTCTGTTTTTCAGTTTGTCTTTTCTTTTTTTTTTTT
>CATIWR010609669.1:0-46068 GCA_949677035.1 Omphalea diandra | reverse complement strand
AAACTATAAAAATTGTTTTTTTTTTATATATATATATATATATATATATATATATATATATATATATATATATATATATATATATATATATATATATATTAGATGACATGTAATATATTTAAAATAAATAAAGATATGAACAATATAACATGATCTAATGTTTTTTTTATTTAAACTATAAAATTTTAGTTGTATTAATATAGTATTTCCTAATGTTTTTTTTATAATAACATACTTTGATGATATAATTTTTTTTAAATTATATTTTTATATACATATTACAAGTAAATCATACTCATTAAATAAAATAAAAAATCAAAATCAAAACGATTAGTCAAATTAAATCTAATAATTTAAAAAGCAAATAACATTATACCATATTATATCTAGATGTTGATATTCTCAATAAAAAAACAAAAAAATCGAAAATTTTCTAAGAAAACTAAAATGGAATTTCAAAATATTTTTGATATATTTTATAAATACTAATTTTATTTTATGCCTATTTTGATATTTTTTTATGTTTTTCTTTTAAAAATTATAATTATAGATTAAAACTTGCTGTTTTGCAATATAATTTTTATTATGAAAATATAATTTATAAAAGTCATATCATCTTGCCATATCAATATCATAAATGACATTAGATGATTTATTTCTCATCTATAAATGAAAACATATCCATTATTCTTAAAAAAACAAATAATATAAACTATAATATGAATGCTAACTAAAATCTTAGGGCTTAAATTAAAAAGACATTAAACTATATGATCCTTTTTTATTTTTTTCTAAAAAAATTAATCACATATCAATTAATATGTTAATATGAATCTCATCGACTAATGTATTATGGCACATTAGTATTTTAGTGGGAGTTTTATTCTTTGTTACTTGTATAAATAATAGCATATATTACATAATATTATTTTCATAAAAATTTAAACTTATAGTTAAAATTAAAAAATATAAATATTTTTATAATTTTTCATAATTTTTTTTACAAAATATCTATTAGTGCGCATATATATATATATATATATATATATATATATACACACTTTTTTTAATCATAAAATAAAGTGAAAAAAGTCAAAAGTGAAAAATGATGATAGCAACAGACGGGGATGATCGTTGATCATTAATTATTATCATTGTGAAAGGTGAAAAAAGATCCCTCGATACTGCACATGCATTTGTATTTGTTAATGGTATGATATTATATCATATAAAGATTGGATTTCTATATAAATATACTGTGCTTAAACTTCTTTGGAAAAATATTTCAAATCCACCATAACACATGCAAAAATTGTCTAGAAGTTAAATATATATTTCAATATTCAAGTAAATGGACTCATATTCTTTTTTTAATTAAATTCTATAATGACATACAAATTCAATATCATTAAATAAAATTTTAAGTTACATATATCATTTATTAATTCTTTATAATAATTTTATTAAAAATAATAATAAAATTATTTGAAATAATGAATGATTATACAATATAAAATTATTCTTTAAATATTTAAAAATGATACTATTACAATATCATAATATGATTTTACGTGGCTTTTAACATGTCGCTATTGCTTGCTCAATATGGCCCCAAATTATATTCTAAGCTGCCGTGGCCCACTGTCTACTTTATTCAATGCCCATCTTAAAAGGTTTTAACTTGAATGTGACTAATTATTTGATTATTTTGAGCCTCTTATCAGACAATTTTTAATAAACTCTCGAGAAATATTAAATTTTTTATTAAAAAAAATTATATTATAAAATAAGAGTTTAATAAATTTTTTATTTTTTAAATATAAATCAAAGAATTATTTAATTATCTAGATATCAAAAGTCAAATTTTGTTCTTTATATTTATTAACAACTAATATATTATAAATTTTATATATTGTATGAATTGATATTTTTAATTTTATTTTTTATTGACTAAACTAAAAAAGAAAAAAAAAGAAAAATTAAAAATCATGAATGTTTATAAGGAATAAAATAAAGAAAAAAACAAAAAAAAATTTATTAGATGTAAATAATAAAAATAATTTTATTATATAAATAAAACTCTTTTAAAATAAAGAATACCATGAAAGATGCTGTTAAATTCTTCGATTTATAGTTGAATCACAAGTCATCTTTCATACGATCATATCATCGCTTTCTAGCGCTGATATTGTGGCTTATACTGTAGTGATTCACGCAAAGTGTCAGATTCCCATCCAATGGTCCAACCGTATAATCAGTCATACACGTACACACTAATTCTAAAGATTACAGTTTCCCGTCTATCATATCGTATACCAACTAAGTCAACAAATCCAACGTGTTCTTATTTCTTGTGTATTATTATTGTCATTGAACTTTGAGGTAAAAGAATTTGGATTCCCTATAACTCGATCATGTACCATTTGTTACGTTTTGTTTCAACTCTCTCAACGTTCCACAATGACTGCTTGTTAGCATCTACTATTTTAATACATTAAAAACTACCTTGCACACTTTGTTTTTCGTTTGTACTTTATTCAAATTCAATTACTAAAATTATACGCCAATGATCAATTTACACGTTAATTGAAAATAACTATTTAAGATTGGATTAGATTTAATATTTTACATATATTGATAATAATATAATAATGCACTATACAATATTCTCCTCTCTTATTAACTATTAACTTTATAACTAATCTGTTACAATTCTTATAAAAGTATTTAATCACACGATACTATTAAAAAAAAAACACCACCTACTATTTTGCAGTTTAGAGATGAATACTTGAAATCTTAACAGCTTACTCTGGTGTACAAATATGCAACGTCCCACTTAAAAAAAAACTAAGCATTAGTCCTTATGTTTTTTTGTTGATTAAGGTGTTATTTTAGCTTTCAATTTGGTTGGTGGTAAGTTTGCCCTTGATTATCCCTTAGCTCTTGTATGTTACTTTGCTCATTTATTCAACCATTCTTCGAGTATTTTCTGCCTATGTCACCATCATACCTAATTCTAACAAACTAGCGTAAATTTCTAGTCTATATTCTTGTTGGATTCTGCCATTATCTACTACTTACAAAATGCCTAATTAATGGGTGGATACCAACTGAATTGCATTTAGAGAAGTAAGAATTATATACGCTACATGCATTCATCTATGCATATGCACTTCAAAATTAGTAGCCTAATAGTCAAAGTTTATTTTAATATGTATGTATATGTGAGGTGGTCCTTCCAGGGGTACCAATGTGCTGTCCTCACATTTATACTATCAAGCTTTTGATTTGGGTGTCCATCAATCCTGACTCACATGGCAAAAGTTGAGGCCATAAACGATCAAAAAGGTGGAAAATGGATCTCATTTTCAAGTGGGTTTGATTATTTAAGCAATTGAAATGGCAATCATTGCAATGATAAGTTAGATTTAATATAATATAGTGACCACCCAATTACATAAATATATATATCATTCCACCCTTTCAAGTACTTTTAACGATATCCATGATATCATGTCGTAGTAGTAGTACTGGTACATACTTGACTGGTACGAAAATATCTTTTGCAACATTGGATGTAGCATATAAACGGGGCCATTTTGATTTATCTAGCGAATCATTGATCAGAAGAATATCAGCCTTGCACTATTAAACTGTACCATAAAAAAAAAAAGACAAACAGAACCATAACAAGATATAATTCCCTCAATTTGGGCAAGGTAAAACTATTTAATTAAACATTTTACATTCCAATGAATTGATTAGTGATACCAAGTTGGTCACGCTGGCATTGGAGTTTGTCCATTAAAAACAGCTATATAACATAGAGAATAATTATGTCTCGGTAGAATTCATTCTGTTGGAATGAAAAAAAGTAAGAAAATGAGAGATTTCTTTGATTGTATCTGCTCCTTAATATTTTTTTATATATATACTTATATATGATATTTATGTCCTAGTATTGCACTTCTTTTGACCTTTTCGTTGTTGAATTAATAATTCTTAGAACGAAGAAACAAGAAAGTGCCTAGTCACAATTCTTGAAGCAAAACCCAACACCAGTACAGAACTTCATCAATCTTCTGATAACTAGTATATATCACATAGGGAAATGCATACATATGAGTCATGGAAGATAAATATTCCTTGCCATTGAAGAGATAGCTAGCCTCCTTTATCAGCATTGGGTAAGTTGCGAGTTTTTTTCTTTAAAAAAAGGAAAAACTCTTGCTACATTAGCTTAAAACAGAGTAAACAGTCCATCATACAGCTGCTAGCACTCGAATGGTCAACCTAGCTGCCAAAGTATAAAGCCCTTTTCTTGTCATCCCAATTTGGTGCGATGAGTTGGCATGCGGCCGCTCTTTAATTGGAATAATTACGCCTACGTTCCATCGAATAAACTTGACCAACAACACAATTATATTCTTTAGGGTGTAGATTGGATCTATTTGTTAGAGTGGGAAATTTTGTCCAAAGTAACTACTAATTAAGTAGTCCTCTGAGACATTTTCATGACATGAATAAAACTTTAATGTCCCATCCTTCAAGCAGAAATATCAAACACATTGATAATCTTTGTTTCCATCTTCCTAAGCTGTACAATGCCTGTTATTTGACAGAAGAAAAGTAGAATAGCTGAATTAATCTTATAGTTATGACTAAAATAATTTTATTATGTTCGCTGTCTCCAGAGACCTTTTAATGCTTTGTCCCGGTAAAAGTATACAATTTGATGGCATGATAATCTGTTCAATGAGTTGAAATGGGCACATTATGTAAGGTTGTTGAGTTAAAAAGCCTTGTATTTACACGGATTGTCAAATGTGAAGGTGCTCATAGATGATAACCCTTTTGTGGATGCTAAAGTTTGAACCAAAATAATGCAGCTGCCTGTCTACAACTGGAAGGTCCCTTTGGAAGTACATGATATATATACATATAGTTGCCATTGTAACTAAGACAAGAAGATAGCGTGGGGGCAACTTTCATGCGTGCTTCAAATTGTAATCATTCATTTTTCATAATGCAATAAAGAATACCATGCATAATTTGGCGCAGTGGAGTAGAACATATATAAATCAATAACCATAACAAAAGTTTTGATACCCCATCTGAAAAAAGAAGGGTTGGCCACAGAAAAAGAGGCCACTAGTTCAGACATCTCTATTTAAAGATCATAGAATGAAACATAAGGTTTTTGATGGGTCGAAGTGTTTTCAACTATCAAATATATTCTCTATATAACATAACAAATGGTGGGTCATTCAATGAATATCTCTCATTATCCTAAATACAAAGAGAAAGCCTCTTTATATGAATTTGTCAAAGAAGTTTACAACTGAGCTCAATAATATTGGACTGGCTTATATGACTATAGCTACAAAACATTGTTTATATGATAATTATGTGAACCATGAGCTTGGCCAAGAAATTAATCAAAAGAAAATGAATCTATATACACGTCAATGTTATATATTATAATGATTTGATTAATTATTGTCGTTTTGTCAGACGTATATACAAGAATTATTT
Source organism: Omphalea diandra (assembly GCA_949677035.1). Taxonomy (NCBI): domain Eukaryota; kingdom Viridiplantae; phylum Streptophyta; class Magnoliopsida; order Malpighiales; family Euphorbiaceae; genus Omphalea; species Omphalea diandra. Next base: position 40,530 of record CATIWR010609669.1, on the reverse strand, counting down.
TGTCCTAACTAGGACATTAATGAAGCTAACTTTGACATAAAGCAAGAGCTTTTATAGGCATCCATTATTCAATAAACTTTTATACTAATTCATTTCCTGGCAATTTTAATATGGTGTTCTGGCTCACACTAAGCCCCTCCTTTCAGCCTTGTCATGTGTGTGCGTTATGGAAGTGGGAGATATACCCCTATAATTGTTAATTCGAAGAGATCCTTAGTTCAGTAATTAATTTAATGCAAGCAGATATATATTTTTTTAATCAGTGATGGAATATGATGAATAATTAGAAACCAAATATTGATGAAAAAACGTGTTAGGTTTTTGATTCTGATGTGTGTTTTATTCTCATCTATAGCCCCAAATGCTTCTCATATTACATACATGAACGCAAAATTTGTTATCAATCCACAATATTGTTCATATATATATATATATATATATATATATATGCATATAGAAAATTGTTCAAAATTCATATTAGTAAGGGTAAGGAAAAGCATTACTATTGCAATAGCGGCACCATTTTCAAGCCACTAAACTAATGGCCATTATTATTGGACTGTTGATTTATACAAATTCAATAGCAAAATGTTTACGGCATACCGTATTAATTTGTCTCCATATTGTGACTTATCATCCTCTTCTTTTTTTTTTTTTTTTTTTGGGGATGAAAGAGTCAGCATAACCAATAGCCATCATTTGTATTGTATGCAAATGATTAATTTAAATGGGCAGTGGCAATACAATAACCAATCTGGCTATGGTTTGAGTGTATTGACTTATTCTTCATCAACTCACACACCTAACAAACGTTGTGGCTAGAAAAGAGAAGGCATAATTTAACCATGGAAAAAAAAAAAAAAACAGAACCAGCTATATTTTTCATTTCTTTCACTTAAGGCACATGCTACAGCTGGTTAACAATGACTAGTCTCAGTGCCTCACACCCACGCCACCGACCACCACCACCGTCGTCACGACCACCACCATTATTACCATTTACAAATTACTGTAACCGTTAGGGTTAACTGCTAGTCTAGTGACTTGACTATTCTTTTTTTTTTCCGCACAAAGTTTGACATCGACACAGATTACAATTTCACAGCTTGCAGTAAAAAAACGAAACCTTAAAAAATAGTAAAACTATAAAGACTTTAGTCTCTGGAAACAGTGCAACGCCACCAAAACAAGCGAGCAAACAATAGTATAATAAATAAAGAACGAAATGAAACGCTTTGTCAGTTATTATATATATACAATAAAAAACCTCGTCTCCTTCCTATGAGAGGGAAAGGGGTTTTTCCCATAGCCCTGACCCCAAAGCAAAAAACACCTCTCTCTCTCTCTCTCTCTCTGCTTGCTCTTTCGCTCTCTCTCTCTCTCATCTAATTTCTATCTCGTGTCATGTCATGCAGCAACTAGCTAACATTGGCACCCCAACATAAAAAGGCTTTTAACCCCTCCATTTCCCGTCGCTTCGTTTCGCTGCCCTTCCCTTCCCTTCACGCCCCACGACATTTGTCTCTCTCTCTCTCTCCTCTCTAAACACCAGCCCCCTTCTCTCTCTAAAAACCAAACCAAAGATAAAACCTTTTTCCTTCTCTAGCGACAGTTTCAACGTTTTCTCCACCAGATCTCTGCGACTAGGATATGCTTGGCTTCTTTTTCACCTAAAACTCTTTTGGCTTTCTGGGTTTTTTCTCTTAAACAACACGCACCTATAAAAATCTTATCTTTTTTCGGTTTTTTGTCTCAAAGATCTCTTTTGTTTTTGGGTTTGCGATGGCTAATGGGATAGAGAAAGAGGTAATATTGTTTAGCGATGAGGAGTTGAGAGAGATGAGTGGCGTCAAGAGAGGTGGAGATTACATAGAGGTCACGTGTGGTTGTACTAGCCATAGATATGGTGATGCTGTTGGTAGGCTTAGGGTTTTTATCAATGGTGACCTTGAAATTACTTGTGAATGCACCCCTGGTTGCAATGAAGGTCTTTTTTTTTTTTTTTCCTCTTACCCTTTTCTCCCTTTTCTTTGTATTAAATGGGTTTTGATTTTTATGCATGTTGAATGTGTCTTATATATGTGTGTATCTTGACGTTGATGGGTGTCGCTTTCTGTTGCTTAATCAACTGAGGGGTGCTATCAGTTTTTTTCCTTCAATTTGTTCCATATTCAGTTGAAGTGTATGTTGTTTTGTCTCTGAGACTCACCTCTGCTTGCCCTTCTATCCACAAGATAATGCACTTTCATCTCTGGACTTCTCTAGCTTCATGTCTTCTGCTTCAGATATTCGACTTTACAGCTTCTGGGTTCATCAAAGAACTGATCTTTGATCTTGTTTCTTTGCAATGAAACTGCATTACTGTTATTTTTTGTGATTCCAATCGTCTTGTCTTTGGTTTTATAATATTTGTCTTTTGATGCCACGGTTATCATCTTCCTATTTGGCAGAGTAGGCCTTTGTCTAGCATCATTTATCACCCTATCTACATAGCTCTATAGTACGCAACTCTCTAGTACTTTATTTAGATAGCCACTTTTCTATCTTTCATTGTTCTTTTAGTACTTCATGTGAAAATTTCGCACTATAAAGCATGGTACAACTATGAGTTTAGGCCAAGGACTTCTACTGGCTGGGATCAAAACCTTTGTGTTCATTTGTGTGTGCGTGTATTTCTCGCAACGTGCTGCTGAGTCTTAGGTTCAAGTTTCGTAGTAAATATCTTCTGACAACTCAGGTTCTATCCTCCTTCACATTGTTGTATATATTTCATTTTCGATAGTGCAACTAGAAGGCCTCACTTAGTAGCGCCTAACTCATGAGGATTGATTCGATAATTAATGTTATATAATATTAAGTTCATTTTCATTCCTCAAACTGGAGCTGACATCTGCCTGACCCACCTGGGAACTTTTTGGCTCAAGTTTGTTCTACTGTTCTATGTGAACTGGCCATTCTGTCACACTTGCAAAATTTTAGTTAGATATTTGCTCGACGGATCATCCAGTTAAGGCATATATCTTGGCAATGCTAAGCTTGTAACAGCTTGTAGCAAAGGGTGATTGGTGCCCCTTTAACGTGCTGTGTTTCTTATAGGTTACAATGTTTTTGTACTCTGCCTCAAATATTTAGGACTTTTATATGTTCTGTTTATGTGAATATTGCATGTTAGTATCTGTAGTATCATTTTGTGATTGTATTCTTTGCAGATTGTTTCGATCATATAATTGCTTTATGTGCTGAAAAAATTTAATTACTCTCTCTCCACTACTTATTGTGAGAATGGTGATTTTGATGGATAGAAAAGCTGACTCCAGCTGCATTTGAGAAGCATTCTGGAAGAGAGACAGCAAGAAAATGGAAGAACAATGTCTGGGTCATAGTTAATGGGGAGAAGGTTCCATTGTTGAAGACGATATTGCTCAAGTACTACAACCAAGCATCAAAAAATGCCAACGGATCCCACAGATCCCAGAATGGACGAGTTTCTCATCGCGATGAGTTTGTTCGCTGTAGTAAGTGTAACAAGGAAAGAAGATTCCGATTACGAACCAAAGAAGAGTGTCGAATTCATCATGATGCTTTGGCTGATCCAAACTGGAAATGTGCTGATCTGGCATTCGACAAGTATGTTTCCTCCTTGTATTGGGAAAAAAAAAATACTTGCTGAATAGTTAATGATTTGTGTTAGATTTTGATCTTCATGAAGACTAGGCCGCATACATCTGAATTCAATTTGAGGGTTACTTAAAAAAAACAAAATACAATATTGAGTCTATGAATGCATTATTTTGCTAAGCATGATGAGATTATAATTGCTGAGTTCAGTTTTTTGCAAAAGAAGAAAATATAGTTATAATAGAAATTTGATGAGGCTCAAATCCTTTTAGCTAGTTGAAAGAAGCAATTTTTTCATTTGGCTACATGGATTCACTAGTTGAACCATATTTCTGTATCTTCCGACTTAAATTGCACCATTTGTTACAGAGTTGTTTTCTTGCATTATAGTATTAATTAAGTTCTTCAGTGCAGCAAATAACATGTGGCATGAGATGTTTGAATTAGAATTAATCCTTGTATTTTTGCTTGGTTAGTTCATATGCAGATCTATAGAAGTACTAGTAACTAATTAGATGCTAACTTTATGTTTTTTTTTTTTTTCTGGCAATGAACTTGACATTGAGTAATGAGCAAACTTTCCTTGGCTCAGTATTCTTGCGGTTTGCATCAGGATTGTAAGATGGTAAGGGCATGTAGTGAATATAGAAAAATAACTTCTTTGAACAGAAGAACAATAAAATAGAAGGGCGCTAAAGAGACAGAAGCTTACATATTGCAGCTTTAATTATGAGTACAGGCAGTTGTACAGCATAAGCTGCTACTGAAGTGATGCATATTATTAAGTTTAATGAAGATAGTTCTTGGCATGTGGAGAGTTTGGTGCAACTGCTGAAGTTGTTTTAGTAATGTACAGTATCTTATAGCCTGTAGAATTTTCTTTACTTTGGTCAGATGCTGTTGTGAAGGAAAGGATTTTAAAGTAAATAAATTCATATAAAGCAGGTAAATTGATCAGAGAAAGCATTTTTAATAAAAGTTTCTGCAACAACATGGGAAAATATGATTAAAATCGCTGGTGTTCTCAATAGATATTTAAATAATTCATAGAGGACCTCTGTTTGCAGTTATCTTTTGTCCTTCCTTTTTCTCAATATGTAAATTGTTTTTTATACAATGTAATTGCATGAATACAGCTCAGAAAGATCGAGGAAGAGAATTTATTTGGTGAAAATAGACTCATTGATGATCTTTTACAAATGGATGTTTATTAGCTGTAATAGCACAGTCAAAAATTGGAGCATCCTCATTCAACTTTAGGCAGTAGTTGTGTGGGAAATCACCAGTTATAATGCAATTTTGGACTATTTGTAAAATTCTAGTTGCCTCAGGATAGATATAGTTAGTCTATAATAAATTAAAATCTTAACTTTGTTTTGTATTTAGTGTGATGGTACTTATCAAAGCATAAATGACTTGATATAATATAACTGTCTTTCAATGTTAAGTTATTCTTTATCTTATCAAAATCACTTTAATATATGAGAAGTGTGATTGTAGTAAGTACATTTTTTTTTATCTTTAGTTTTTGCTATTGTTCCACTATTTCAATTGTTTCTTATCCATCTTATGAATAAAGATATTTTGGTTCCTGTTTGGTATCTGCTCTGCAGTCGAAAACTCTCATGATAATGGTAGAATCAATTGAGATGAAGTAGCTAGAACCAATATGATAGGTTTTTGACCAATTATTTCTATGAAATATTTTCCGTAGATTTTATTATTTTAAAAATCTTTTATAGCTTAAGCTGAATACACATTTTTACTTGTAGAAGTTCCTAGTTTCTATCCTCCGAAGCAGCTAATGCACCTCCAGTTTCTCTGTGGAGTTCATGCTTCTAGTTCCTTTTTGTTTTCCAGTTTTATGTTTTTGGTTCAGAGATGACATTTGAAGCAGTTGAATTATGAATCAATTATTTTGGAGAAAGACACGTGCATCTCAACAATATATTATGGTTGCACAAATCTTCTATTTGCTACAATATGGCTGTTATTTTCATTTAAGTTCAACAATAAGCAACTTGAATTCGCTGTTTTCAAATTTCAGAATAACATGCGATGATGAAGAAGAACGGGCCAGCCGAAGAGTATACAGAGGCTGCTTCCGATCACCAACATGCAAGGGTTGCACTTCCTGCGTGTGCTTTGGCTGTGAAATCTGTCGCTTCTCAGATTGCAGCTGCCAGACTTGCACTGATTTCACAAGGAATTCAAAGGCATGAGTTCAATTATGCTTTTAGCCCAGATATTACCCTTTTTCTCTTATGGTCCTTTGAAGGGCAATCATTACTTTAATTTGATTCCATGCTCCACATTTAAGAGAACCTTCAGTAACATTCTGTCGTGTTGAACTTGAAAATTCCAGTCTCTGGGTTCAGCACTCGCTCCCATTGGCCGTTATATAACATTGATGTCAGTTATTTCTCTTCATTATTATTATTATTTTTTTGCATGTATATATATATACTCTAACATCCACTTTTCCTTATTAAGTATGCGGAAGCAAACTTGGCATAACTTAAATATTTTTATTTGGAGTGCTTGCCATGGATAATATAATCAAATGGGGAGGGAAAGCGAGGGCAAAAAGGGAATATATGAAATCTTGGCTCGTTAGCATCAAAAAACCGTGCAGTGAATCAATCGTGCAGAAATGGAAGAAGGTGACTAGATTGGCATTATCATTGTTCCAAATGCCTCTTGAATTTTCTGCTGCGATGTCAGTTTGTTGGCGCTTTCAACGTTCTGACAACGTGACATGAGTTTTTCTTTTCAAACCGTCACGTCTGCGTTAATGCAGATTAATTCTTTAGTGCTGATTGTCTGTGTTAATCCAGATTAATTCTTTTAATGTTCATTCTAAAAAGTAAACTTAAATACTTATTACACATTGGAAATTTAACCGGTTATATGGTAATTCTCTAGTTCACCTGATCCAAACCAGCAGGACGACATACGCAACAAAATATTCACAAAAACTCGAAGCAAAACCTTACATAAACTAGGCCTATGCTTCAATGCGACAGGTTCCTAGTTAAAACTCAGATTCACAATGCCATGGTAGTGGTGCAGTAGGTAAACTTCATTTTGAGCGCTGCTGACCTCTACCACCTGCAAAACGGCAACCTCCTCGATGATATGGTTTCTTTAAGGTGCCCAAATTAAATTGCTGAAGTGCTCGAATGTTCTCAGGCACGATAGCTGGTGGTTGCAAATTCCTGTTCTGTTCGAAGTGTAATCCATTGGACACCATTCCTTGGTCTACCACATTCATGGCATTTACAGTTGGGGATCCAGGTTGAACCTGAAATCCCATCCCAAATGCAGCATGGTTAAAGCTATTTTGACCAATAATCACAGGCCAAGGTGAAGGTCCACCATAAAGATTCATCTGCCCACCAGGTAGTATGCCGATAGGGAGCGACCCTTGACTAGGATTGAACTGTTGCTGAAATTGCATCTGATTTGGAAGCTGAAGTTGAACCTGAGAAGGCCAAGATATATTATTGCCTGGAAATCCTCCAGGAACATTCTGTGGCTGCTGAGAAGGCAACCCATTTAACCAGGCTCCCTTAGGAGGTTGGAAAAAGCCAGTGGATGGTGCCATTGGTGGAAAGGGTGGACCAAAGCCAGCTACAGCATGAAAATCCTGACCTGTGGCGGAAGATGAACGATTATTCATTGATTTCATTATAGAAGATATATTACGTTGGACCTCATTAGATGGTGGTTGACTGAAACCCATCAATTTTTGCTCCCCTGAAGGTGTAGTACTCTTCCAATTTCCATTCCTATTTTTAACTTTCTTTCTATCGGTTTTCTTGTGTCCAACTGTTTCGTAACTTATGCCCCTCTTTGACATTTTTTGCATTCTCCTGTACTCTGCCTCTTTCTCATCATCTGAGAATTCTGCATCATCCGACAACTCTTCATCATTCTCACCAGATGCATCGTACCCTTTTTTGTGAAGATTTTTATCACCGAGCACATGATTGGCAAACTCAGAAACAAAAGAAATCAAAGTGCCTTGGCGAATCCCAGCAGGGACTTCACTTTCAGAATTGTATCTCACCACATAATAGGGGTTTTGAACAGGCCCAAATATCTCATCTACGAACCCCAAAGGAGACCTTTTTTCGGTTATCCAAAGGATGGAACCCTCATTAAGAGGATTGTGCTTCTCCACCCCTTCAACAATGACTTGGACACTTATAATCTGAAAATTTGTGAATAACATTATTGAACAGATAATAGTTAGCAGATCTAAAAATAAACCTGGAGCTGTGCATTGATCAGGAAGATCCAAAAACTTTTACAGATCTCAACTTGTATAAGAAGAATTAGGAGTTATATGGGCTTACTGACAAAACAGTTCCAACAGGCAGCATCCGGTGATGGGGTTGCAAAGAAACATCCACAGGAGGAACGGGAGGGAGAACCTGAAAATTTTTGTACAACCCATCAACTCAGCAATATGACATAACAACTATTATAGATTTAGTTTAATTATTGCTCTCCTAAAGTTCCTCTATACAGAGAACAATGGAGAAAAATAGTCCACCAACCAATCCTGATAAATTTCAAACTGAGGGCTAAAAGATGTCTAACACGTAACTACAGTAAACAATAATAAAAATAAAGTGAATTCATGATTAGTTGCCCAATAAAGAAAAGAGAAGAAATGAAATGCCAATGCATAGAGATTTTCTAGTTATTACTGTGGGAAATCGTCAGTCCAAGACATTATATATATATATATATATATATATATATATATATAGTCAAATAACTCCATCCTACACACACGACCTTCGTAATCTTATCACCACATAGCATTCTCTGAATAAGTTCTAATTTAAACCCTGAATCGATCTATCATCATAAAACTTTTACCTTGGTTACGTTAGTATACCAAAACTGTCTGTCAGAATCAAAATACACAATTAATGATGTACTACATGTGCAAAACAATTTTCTAGTGAGGCCTGAGGTAAAAAAATCAATTGGGGCTACAAGGGAATGATAAAAAGACAATCAGTTGCAATCTACTCAGTTTAACTCACTTACACAAAAATCTACATTAGTAACTAAAACAAAGATCTGACCTGAACGGAATACGACAATGTATATGCTTTCATTAAATACCCACAAACTTGGTGAGATACTAAAATGAAATGATACTAATTAAAAATTCTCAGACATGAAATGATGTAAAATAAACAAATGTTTCTCACGAAAAAAAAAAAAAAACCGCAAACATATACCTTAAGCTCATTCTTTGACCTAACGGGTCCTCTTGTGCAAACAGTATCCTCCTCTTGTTCCTCATCAATATCATCAAATTCAACATCGCTCCAATCAACCATCTTCTCTCCATCTACATCCTCTTCTTCATCATCATCTATCTTACCAATCATCTCCTTCTCCGCATCCCTTATCTCACCTTCTTCAATCTCACCCTCCTCTAGCTCTCCTTTCAGTTGTACTTTGACTTCCTCTTCCTCCTCATCACCATCATCACTACTGCCGCTGCTGCCACTACTACTATCAGAAGATGATGTCGAAGATGAATCACTTTCACTAGCAGATTCGGAAACACTTTCACTCTCCTCGTGACTCTTCACCACATTATTCACACTGCTCCCTGTACCAACAACTGAACTTGACCCAGTGGCCAAATTATTAGCAGTGCCAGTATCTACCCCAGCACTTGCTATTTCACTCTTGGCAGCACTCGCATCAGGAACAGCAGAACTTAACTCATCATTCAACACTTCACTCTTGAAAACCATCACATCACCACAAACAGGACCTGGCCCACCAACCAAACTAACCTTCCCCATTCCGTCCTCAATGCAGCAATCTAAATCACCGCCTTTTTCAAATTCCAGCCTTTCTTCCCTCACCTCCACCGCACAGCCAAAGCCACCTTCAATTGGCTCAGACCTCTTAACAATTGGGCTTGACTCTTCAAAACCAGGAGCACCACAATCAACAATCGGGCCTTTGTCACCCATCTCCATAGACATCTGAAGACCCCCAAAACCAATCTTATTAAAGCTAACTGTATCAGGAACTGGGATATCTTCAAAAAACTCCCTTATGGAGTCAAAATCGAGAAACGAATCGGTAAAAGAAAAATCTTCAAGCGAGTCTTTCAAATTTTTGAACTCTGAACCTTGGTGATTAGGATTACGGTCTCCTTCTTCTTTTTCTTCTTCAATAGTGTTGGCTGCAGCTATAAACCCCACCATTTTGGAGACAATAAAGATTAAAACTTTGGAGAGTAAAAATTAGGTCGAAGATAGAGAAATCAAATTTCATAGCTGACAAAAAAGAAGACCCAATTTTATGGGTTATTATGTTTGGGGAAGGGCAAATGTTTTGAGTCTTAAACCCTAGCCGAAAGAGTGGGATTGCTTGCTAGGGCTTTAGCGGTGCACCTGGCGATTTTATAAAACCCCAAAAAATAAACAATTTTATTGAACGACGTCGTTCTATTTTAGGCGCCCGAATTAGGCTGGTGGAAGTATTTCTAATGGTTTATATTTTAAAATCCTTCATAAGAGTCTTTAAAAAAAATCATCAATAATGATAAATATATAATGCATACTACCTATGCTACTATCCTTTGCAGAACAAAATGATTCATATGCAATAATTGTAGAGGTTTTGATGATGTTATCTTGTTCTTTAATAATTGTAGAGTTTTTTATGATGTTATCTTGTTCTTTACTTTGAATAATAATTTGATTTATCTACCTCTTTGACATAGAGTAATTTTAGACATTTATATAAATATTTCTACATGCTAAAAATAAAAAAATAAGTTAGTGTATATGATCATTATTTTAAGTCATAGACTATACATTTTTTTATCCAAATTTGAATCATACTGGTTTCAAAAATATAAAATTACGCACATAATCTATAATTGATTTCAGACACTTATATAAATTATTCTAAATGCTAATAATAGAAAAATAACATAGTATATCATTATATTTAGCCATATACTATACATTTTTCAATCAAAATTTGCACCACAAAGGTTTTGAAAATATGAAATCATGACCATAATCTATAATTAATTGTTAGAATTATGATATAGATTATCCCAGAAATCTAAATAAATGTTTTTAAATGTTCAAAATGAAAAAATGAGATAATACATATTATCTTTATTTTTACTCATAGGCTATATAATTATTTTATCAAAATTCGTACTACATTAGTTTTAAAAATATGAAGTCATACCCATAATAATTGATTGTCATAATTATGGTAGTATGTACGATCACTATTTTTAACCATAAACCATACACTTTTCTATCGAAAATCGCACCGCACTAGTTTTGAAAATATGGAGCCACAACCATAACTTAGAATTGAATGATAGAATTATGATATAAGTTGGTTTCAAACACCCATATAAATGTTTTGAAATGTTAAGAATGAAAAAACAAGATAGTACATATGTTCACTATATATTTTTCAATCGAAATTTAAACTACATTGGTTTTGAAAATATAGAGACATGTTCATGATTTATAATTGATTGCTAAAATAATGATATATAGTGATCCTAGACATATATATATATAAATGTTTATATTCATAATGGAAAAACAAAATGGTGCATATCATTGTTATTTTTAGTCATTAACTATATACTTTTCAACTGAAAGTGTATCGCACTAGTTATGAAAATATGGAGCATTGTCCATAATATGTAATTGATTACTAGAACAATAATATAAGGTAATCCTAGACACTTATATAAATATTTCTAAATGCTTAGAATGTAAAAATAAAATAGTGTACACAATCATTATTTTTAGTCATATATTATACACTTTTGATCAAAATTTGGATAATACTGGTTTTGAAAATGTGGAGTCATACCCATAATATATAATTGATTGCTAGAATTATAATACAAGGTGATCTTAGAGACTTATATAAATATTCTAAATATTTACAATGGTAAAGCAAGACAGTGGATACTATTGCTATTTTAGCCATATATTATACACTATTCAATCGAAATTCAAATCGCATTGGTTTTTAGAAATATAGAGTCATTCTCATAATCTATAATTGATTTTCAGAATAATGATATAAGGTGATCCTAAATGGAAAAACAAGACAGTGCATATTATCACTAGTTTTAGTCATAGACTATACGTTTTTTAATCGAAATTCGTATCACACTGGTTTTGAAAATATGATGTTACTCTCATAATCTATAATTGATTGCTAAAGTTATGATAAAAGGTGATCCCAAACACTTATATAATTTTTTTCTAAATACTTGGAATGAAAAAATAAGATGATGCATATTATCGTCATTTTTAAACATAGATCAACACTCATATCACATTGATTTTGAAAATATACAGTCACTCTCATAATCTATAATTGATTATTAAAATTATGAAATAGCTGATTGAGAATTATGATATAAGTGATCCCAGACACCTAAATAAATATTTTTAAATGCAAAACATGAAAAAACAAAATAGTGCGTATAATCACTATTTTTACTTTTCGATCGACATTGAAATAAACCAGTTTTCAAAATATGAGCCATGTCAATAATCTATAATTGTTTGATAGAATTATAATATAGAAAAATCCAAGATATCTATATAAATGTTTTTAAATATTCAAAGTGGAAAAGCAACATAGTGCATATTGATGTTATAGACTATACATTATTTGATCAAAATTCGTATTGCATTGATTTTGAGAATATGGAACCATGTTCATAATTTATAATTGATTAATAAAATTATAATATAGGGTGATCATAGACACTTATATAAATGTTCCTAAATACTTAGAATGAAAAAAATATGACAGTGCATATTATCACTATTTTTAATGATAGACTATATACTTTTGATCGAAATTCATACCATATTTATTTTTAAACTGTGGAGTAATGTCCATAATCTATAATTGATTGCTAAAATTATAATATAGTTAGATCCAAGACACCTATATAAATATTTATACAATGTAAAAATAAATAAATAAGAGAATGCGTATGATTAATATTTTTAGCCACAATACTAATTCTTAAAATAAGAATCTATATTCGAAAGTTGGGATTTATTTTTAGAATGGACATATAAAAGATCTTAGGCGCCCATATAAATATTTTCAAAAGCTCAAATTATATAAATAGGACAACGCTTATGGTAATGACTTTTAGCCACGGACCCACACTCAAAATTTGTGTTTGACTATCAAAATAGATACATGGAGGTATCCCAAATATCCATACAAATAATTTCTAAAAGTTAAGAATAGAAAAATAAGACAACATATATGCATAAAAGTTACTCATGTTGCTATGAAATATTCTTTCAAAAATTATATTTATACATATTTTAACTATAATTTTAAAATATAGTAAAAATCATATTCTTAATAGTATGTGAAATAAGTAACATTTTTACTATTTTTATATTCATATAAGTAATCATCATTAAAAATCTTATATTCTAAATATATTAATATAAAGTAAATTGATGAAAATATTATTATAAGAATATTATTAAAGTTCCATCGTTATTAATATTATAAAAAATTTTGGATTCTCTATAAAATCAAAATCTTTAGGTATTATTTTTTAAAAATTTATTAAATAAAGAGTATACTGTTAAATTATCATTTATGTAAAAGATAAGATATTATTGTAATATTATTAATAATGTAGGATTATTTCATATGATACGATCAAAATCTATGACTATTATTATATACGATCAAAATCTATGACTATTATTATAATATCATTAAAGTTGAGCTTTTGTTAAAGTATAAGATATATTTGTCAAATTACTTTTTGTATAATACATGAAAGTATCGTTATAATATTATTAAAATTATTGATTCTTATAGTAATATCAAAATCTACGTGTATTATCATAATATTGTTAAAATTAAAAATTTATTCAGCAAAAAAATATATTTATTGAATACTATTTATGTAGAGAAAAAATTCTCACTAAGATGTTTACAGGACAAAACAAGTAAAACACAATGCTAAAATACTATTCAAATTACTATTTATTTTATGTTTTGATTTTTGCATGAATAAATTATCCTCTAAATTATTTATAAATTATTATTTGAACAACCACTTTTAATTATGATATATTAAATATTGAATATTTTACTTCTAATTTATTAAATACTCATCTGAAAATATCAATATATATTCTCAAAATTTTATAACTTGATTATACTAAAATTTCTGTATAGTTTTCTCTATTTCATTTAAATACTATTTGAATCTATCGACTATGTCATTGACTATCTGAATTTAAAGATAAGATAATGAAACAAATTAGACCCTATAGCTAAATGCAACCACACTTATCTTTTTTTTTTTTGGAAAATTAAAGTTAGCAAATGAAATTGGCCAAAGTATCAAATACACCTCTGAACTTGTTCATCAGTAGTAATAAAAGACAAAATGAATTTTTTCATTAAATTTACTTCTGAACTTGTATTTTTAGTCAAATTTACTCCTAAATAATACTTTTCCACACAATTGTACATCTGTTTAATCCATTTCTTTTTATATATGATACAATTGAATAAACGGGTGAAATTATTACTCTACAAAGATGTCGTTGTGTCAAAGTTAAACTGTGTTTTTGCATTTTTTTGACTGTATAATTTTACTCGTTTATCCAACTGCAACAGATATAAGGAGATATGAGTTAAACAAAAATACAATGGTATGCAAAAGTACTTCTTAGGTGCAAATTTGATGGAAAAAATACTAATTGATGGGTAAATTTGACGAAAAGTTCATTTTATTATTTACTGTCATTGAGGGACAAATTCAAAGTGTATTTTGTAAACTTGATGAAAAAATACTAATTTATTGGTAAATTTGACGAAAAAATTCATTTTATCTTTTATTGTCACTAAGAGACAAATTCAGAGATGTATTTAGTATTTTATCTAAATGAAATTAATTTTGAAAAGTTAGTAAATGAGGTTAACATGTATAACAGTTTTGTTTTAAACTCTTCTTTAAACTTCTTAACAATTGAAGTTTTCTTGACTTAATTAATGTTGAATTAATTTAGTTTTATCTTATATTTTCTTTTATCACTTGATTTTCTATATAAATATGTGTTCCCTTTTTTGTCTAAAATACATAGAGGTAGAAGATTTGTTTTGATTATTGGTGATAGAAAACACATATATTCTAGTTCACTTAGGGCAATAATTGAGATGTTAATCTATTGTTGTGTTTTCATTATATCCTAAAAAACAAACGCTAAACATTCTCAAACATCAACGGTGAGAGACAAATTTGTTTTAAAGAAATCATGTGACACACGAGTTTCGACATAGTGATTTATTTTATGTTATTATACTTTTATTTTCATTTACTTCTTGTCAACATTATATATTTATTATATTATTTAAGCTAACACTCTTAACCGCTCCCCAACTGAGCATATGCTCGATAACCTAAACCAAGTAGATTTACCTTCTGAGATTATTGAAATCAATTCCTTTCATAATCGGTGGTGTTGTGGATGATGACCATGGTGGGCAAGTGAGTATACAGGTGTGGGTTTTGAGTGTTGACGTTAAAAATATACATATCTAATTTAATTTAACTATGCAATGAGCATAAGCATACGTTAATAGAAATCATTATAATATAAAATCACTTTCATATTGGACAATCCTAGCAAACTATTAGCTACCTGAAATGGAAAAAGGCACCAAGTCAACCCTATAGCTTTCATTTAAAGCCATGAGAATATCGGCTGAATTTGAATATAATGGCCATTAGGAGAGATCAAAATCTAGCATGACATTTAACAAGGTCAATAATAATAATAATAATAATAATAATAATAATAATTATTATTATTATTATTATTATTTTATTCACACATTGTTCAAATTAGTCAACTCACCAAGATCCAACTCATAAGTGATAAATTCACGACGAGTGGATTTTGGTTTGGTTGTGTTGTAGCACCGTCAGGACTGTCAACGTGCCCATATCCCCGTTCGACAATGCTCGTGAATGTGTATGCATATAGTCAGCAGTCATTATTAGTACTCTATCCCTGCTCTTTTTCTGTTCTTGCTGATCTAACGACGATTTTTATTATCTGATCTGCCAGAAAATTCACATGGATAATATTATGAGCTAGCGGTTAACTTTTCCTTTCTTCCATCCCTTTAGTAGGGCGAGTAGATCAATGCTCTATCAAAGTGACGTCCGAGCTTGAGAATACGGGTGTTTGGCTTGGGTTGGTCTTCATGAATGGAAGAACTATTTAGATTAGGTATCCTGCAAGATAAGTAAAGTCAGAAGGAGTCTGACTATTGACGGGGAGTCTACTTTGATAATTAAGTCAACTCGGTTCTAGAGCAAAGGTATGTAGAGATTCTAGAGAGAAAATGTGAGATACCTGAAACCTTTATATAAAGAGTTATATCTCTGTTAAGAGTGGTTAAATCACTATTAAGAGTGATTAGGTTACTGTTTAGTTGGGCTTATATGCCTTTATGGTGAGCCAAACTTTCTCTAGTAGCTGAGTCAAGTGAGCTAGGTGATCGCTAGCTAGTGTGTTGGGTTGAGTTGGGTCTTATGGTGTATTAGCCTGACCCATTTGATGTCTGAGTAGTATCATATGTCTCCCTTTAGTGAGTTTGTTTACATATTAGTTCGGAATTGGTTTAGTGACTGAGCTAATATGGTCGAGCTAATATTTAGAGCAATGGTGTTGGCTTGAGTTGTTAATGCAAGGGAGGGAATTAAAATTTTAGAATCTCATAAATCGAGGCATTATAATGGTTGGTGATGCCATGAGTCACTTGATTACTCTGCCTTGGTTGTTGTATTTTGTTTAATGTGAGCCGTTTGATAGGGCAATGGTTTGCATGTGTTGTCTTTTTATCTTTGTCCTTAGGAAGGTATAAATAGGGTCTTTTTCTCCCTCTTTTACCATTTTGCATCTTTCCCACTTTACTGCTAAGGTTTTTTCTCTGTTGTTGGAGATTTAAAGCTTGGTCTGTGAGAGAGATGTGTTGTTTTTCCTCGGTGACATTCCTTTTTAAAGGTTTGTGCTCACTTTTTTTCCTATGTCTTCTTTACTTTTTCTTAGTAGTTGTGGACTTGAGTGATGAAACTTCTTCCTCGGGGAATTTTGGTTATCTAACCTCTGCCTTGGTTGGGGGAGCTGTGGGAGGGGGAGAGAGAGTTTCTTCTGGCGGGCACTGAATGGGGGATGAGGCCGGATCGACAAGGCAAAAGCTAGCGATGGCAAGTTGACAACAACGACTGAGTAGCTTGTTCCTTTATGAGTTGGCAAACATAACCCTTGGGTAATAGAAATTGCTAATGGATTTACTGAGTTGGATCTTGGTTTAATTAGCCAATTGTATAATATTCGAAGCGAATTTGCTTTGAGTGTGCTAAGACCAGATTTGCGGGAATTCTCATCATTGGAGCCGAATTAGTTTATGTTGTATTAGGAGGATTTAAAGGTTGGACTTCAGTTGCCAATCCTTGAGACTCTCCAACATATTTTTTCTATGTACAACGTTGCTCTTTCTTAACTCAGCCCAAATGCCCTTTGGATACTGGTGGGGATGATCTTGTTGACTCAAGAGAAAAAGTTGGCATTTATAGTAGGTGTCTTCAAGCACTTATATTCGCTCAACAGCCGAGCTGGAGAAAACCATTGTCACTTGTCAGCTCAACCCAGTTTCAAACTTTTGCAACTATCCCTTATCCATAAAAGGGTGGAAACATAAATATTTCATGGTGGCCTATGCTCGGGAGGTTTTTTTCTTCCCTTTAAAATGGATAAGGAAGGCCTAGTGAAGCATGAACATCAAGGTGTATCAACCAGAAGTCGACATCGTAGAGAAGGTTTGAGCTGATGACTTGACTCGAATGATAAACATACATTATCTCATGACTAGATTGACTGGTATGACGCTTTAGGAACTATTTAATATGTTGATTATTAGAATTAATATCTTTTTATTTTACAGACATGGATCTTAAAGATGTGAGTGCCGAGATGGCGCATCTGAAAGCTACACATGAGGAGAAGAAGAAAGGAAAGGGCTAGGTAAAGCAGACCGTTGGTTGAAAGAGGCCCATCTCGGCACTGGCTCGGGGCAGTGCAACTTTGCCCAAGGTTGCCAAGCCTACAGTGGTGGTTTCTCCTCCAACCAAGTCAGAGAAATGATCACTAGGGCCTAGTTTGTTGTCAAAAAGGCACTAAATTGGCATGGTCGAGGTAGACTTAGATGAGGAGTCTTTCATCGTCACTCAGGGTTTAAACCTAGCTTTGTCACTCAGGTTTAAACCTTAGCCTCACCTATCCTAAACCTTAGCCTTACCTATTGAATAAGTACGAAGGTAGCCTAAACCACAAAAATATGGTAAAAACCATGGCTCGGCTATGTGCCTTGCTAAGAGAGGAGGAACAATTCGAGTCCTTGACTAATAGGCAATTGGTGGCTTGGATAAACATACATTTATTAAAGGTAATGCTTGTCGAATGCTATTTTATTTTAGTGTTGAACTAAGTATTTGGTAACTTACATTGCTTAGTTCGTGCGTGCAAGTTGTTATGGCTAGTGTGGTACTAGATCAACACTCAATGTGTTTGATAATGAGGTCTTCAACTTCTTAAGTTGGAGGGGCAGTTCATAAAAGTTTAAGATGCTTATGATGCCTTGCTAAAGGGGCATCAATATGCCCTAAAGCAGGCCGAGTAAGGGGTTCAGCTGTTGGCCTCCACTAAGGAGAAGTTGGCTACTGCCAGCGAGGTGGCTTCACTAAAGGCCAAGGTGGCTAAGTTAAAGACAACATTTGCTAGGGTCCCTGAGTTGGCTCAAGAAGTTGAGCTCTAAAAGAAAAAGGAGGAAGAGGCCCGGGGGCTCGCAGTATGAGAGATCGCTTGGATATGTCTGAATTACAATGACGTCATCAGGCAAGACTTAGAGAAAACATTCCCAATCAAAATTTTGACTTTGTAGCTAGCGTTGATATCTCTTTAGCCACAACAATACAAGACGAAAAGGATGATGAAGAGAGTGGCGAGAAGGAGGAAGTGAATATAGTTGATAGGGGAGAGCCTAAGGAGTAGAGCGTAGGTTTTTTGTAACCTTTGGCTCATCCCTATAATTTATAACCAAAATTTTTTTCAAGTAATAAAGAGTTTTTGGTCCTCTTATTATGCTTTCTTTATTTTCTTTATTTATCCTTAAAGTTGATAAAATTGCTTAAGTAATAATATAAGCTAGCTCGAGCAATTTGTAGCAATTTATTCATAAAAGTCTTGGCTCTTACCAGTGTTGATGATTGTTTACCTTAGTGCTTGCTTTGACCATATGTTAGCTTAGTTTAAATGTGTAAAGTTGAGATTGTTTTACTTACTAATGACTAGTTATAGCGATGTACGAGATGAATTAGCTTAATACATGCCTCATATGCTTGATAATTTTTCTTTTTATCACAGTGTACAAGCAATTTATAGCAACTTATTCATAAAAGCTTGGTTTTTACCAATATTGATGATTTGTTTAGTGCTTGCTTTGACAATAGGTTAGCTCAATTTGAATGTGCTAAGTTTAAATTGTTTTACCTATTAATGACTGGTTATAGTGATGTACTAGATGAATTGCCTCGATACATGCCTCATATGCTTGATAATTTTTCTTTTTATTGAATACGAGGTAGATTAGCTTAATACACATTTGTGTGATGTGAATTTATTCTTTTTATCGAGATGTATGAGGTAAATTAGCTCGATACATGCTTAGCTATGCGAGTTTACTCTTTTTATTATGATGTATGAGGTCAATTAGCTTAGTACATACTTGGCTATGCAAGTTTGCTCTTTTATCGTGATGTATAAAGTAAATTAGCTTGGTACATACTTGGCTATGTGAGTTTGCTTTTTTAATAATGGTGTATGAGGTAAACTAGCTTGGCATGATAAAGATAAGTTTGTGGAGGAATAAAGTGAAAACTCTTCATTGATCTTAAATATATGATGAGGCAGAGGGATGGCTCGAGCCTTTTTTACAGGACTTGCAAGGGCTATTCAGATGAAGTATTTTCTCAGAGCTTTTATATTCCACGTGCATTGCATAAGCTTGCCTTTCATGGTTTCTAACTGGTATATTGCTAGTCTGATTGCTTTGAGGATTTTGTAAGGTCCCTTCCAAATGGCGTTGAGCTTGCTAACACCTGTATCTCTCCAAAATTTATCAGTTCTTCTTAGTACGGGGTCTCTGTCTTTAAAAGCTCAGGCTTTAACATTTATGTTATGGAATCGAATAGCCTTCTGCTGGTATGCTGTTATTTGTATTGCAACATCCTCTCTTTTATTGGTTAGGAGGTCTAAGTTGAGGTGGAGCTCTTCGTTATTGTGTTTAAGGTAGTGGTGGAGGACTCTATATGATGGAAGTACAATCTCCATGGATATTACTACTTTCATGCCATATGTTAGGGAGAATAATGTTTGCCCTATTGCGATTCTTGGGATAGTTCAGAAAGCCCACGAGATATGGTTAAATTGATCTACCTAGTTTCCTCTCACATCATCTAATCTTCTTTTTAAGCCCCTATAAGATAGTTGTGTTTGTTACATCTATCATATCGATGTTGAGTTTGACACAATAAGATCACAACTAGCTACTACTAAATTGTTTTCCATTGTCAGTGATGAGAATCTGAGGAATGCAAACTTGTATATTATGCTATTCTTAAGGAAGTCTAATATCTTTACTGAGGCGATAATGGCTAGGGCTTTGGCTTTTAGCCATTTGATAAAGTGGTCTATGATGATTACCATAAACTTCTTCTATCTTGGGGCTTAAAGAAAAGGTCCGATGATGTCAATTCCCCACTCAGAGAAAGGCCAAACTAAGCTAATTGGCTGCTGGTCCATTATTGACTGTGTAAGGATGTTATTGTGCATTTGGCAGACATTATATTTCTAGACTAGTTGTTTGGCATCTATGATGTATTAGTTATGTTGTTAAACCACCAGTCAGAAGTCATTGTAAATAGAAATGTTTTCAGCTTGGACCTCTTTTGCTAATTGGAGTTTCATGATTAGGGCTTTATATTATGTCTCATTATTGATGGCTAGGAATTTTAGCTTTACAGCGTATATGTGGGCCTTACAAGACTATCCCTGATCCTGGCCCTTCGGCACATAAATCCCCATCCTCATGTAGCTTCCATTCTTTTTTCTCTTCAACCTACGTTGGTTTTGGCTCTACCACTACTAGCTTGACTACAAAATTTGCCAGAGCCTTAAGCTTTTATTACTTGCCTTGGTTTGAATATGATGTCAAACTCTCTTAGCTTGACTACCCACCACAGTATGGGCTTGAAGTAATGCCTCAACTTCACTCACGAGCTGATTAGTGCATGTGCCAGCTTCTCTAATAAAGGGTAATTTAGCTTGGGGTATTTTAGTACTCTACTGGCATAGTATATCGATATTTGTTTACTTTCATCTTCTTATACTATTACTGAGGCCATAGTTTCTTTTGTTGTCATTGAGTACATGAACAGTGGTTGATCCTGTTGAGGGCGACTGAGTAGTGGAGGTAAGCTAAGGAAAGTTTTAAGATCTTCAAAGGCTTTTTAACATTCTTTATCCCATTTGAATTTTTCAAGATCCCTCAACTTCTTATAGAATGGTAGGCAGCACTGAACTAATAAGGATATGAACCTACCTAAAGTCGTGACCCTTCCATTTAGTTTTATATGTCATTAATGATTTGGGATAGTTACATGTCAATAATTACTCAAATTTTCTCTAAATTGCCTCTTATTCCTTTCTAGAAAGTTATAAACTCGAGGAATTTAGTAGCTCGGACTCTAAAAGGACATTTTTCTGGGTTGGGCTTCATGTTATGTTGGTTGAATATCTTGAAGGCACCTTTCAGGTCATTTACGTGATCCTCGACTCATCGACTTTTAACAATCATATCATCTACGTACACTTCCACTATTTTGCCAATCTTGTCTGTAAACATGTGATTGACTAATCTCTGATAAGTAGCCCCTGCATTTTTTAGGCCAGAAGGCATGACTTTGTAATAGTAAGTGCCCTTGTGTGTGACAAAGCTAGTCTTCCCATCATCTAACATTTAGATCTGGTGATACTCTACTAAGGTATCAATAAACCCATGCAACTCATATCTCGCCATGGGATCCACTAACTTGTCAATATTAGGTAAAGGGTAACTATCTTTTGGATAAGTTTTGTTTAGGTTAGTGAAGTATACACACATTCTCCATTTTCCATTAGGTTTCCTGACTAACACCACATTACTTAGTCAGTCCGTGTATTAGAATTCCCTTATGATCCCATCATGTAGCAACTTACACATTTCTTTAGCAATGGCTTTCTTGTGCTCAGGTGTGTGATTCCTCCTCTTTTACTTAACGGGTTTGGCTGAGCTATTTACATTAAGCTTATGCACGATGATCTAGGGGTCAATTCTCGTGATGTCTAAAGGGCTCCAGGTAAAAGTTTCTAATGCCTCCTTCAATGCTGAGCTAATATCTTTCTCAACGGGCTTAATTAACTCTGTTTCGATGAACAAAACTTGGTCTTGCCCTACTAGGAGGGGCTTTAATTCAACTGCTAGTTTGACATTCCTAGGGGTGTTCGATAGGATGAAGTCTAATGATTCAAAAGATACTGCATGATTTACTTCCTTTAGGATAGTCATGGAGGTTTCCCAAACTTCTTAATGATCTCTTTTGATAATCGCCACCCCCTATCTGTTTGGATATTCATGGTTAGGTACCGAATGCAGGTGTAAGTCATTGTGTCATAAAGGATGGGCCTACCAATGATGCCATTATATACGAAGGGGATATCTAGTACCATCCACACGACTTTAAACTTTTTAGTAATCTTCATGTCCCCTAACTCCATGTCCAGCTCAATGGATCCCAACACTTCAACCTTAGTCCCCCCAAATCAATTAAAGGGGTTCAGACTGGGTATAGTTGCTTAACGTCTATGCCTAGCACCCTGAAAGTCTTTGATGTCATCATATTCACTAAACTATCATTGTCTATTAGGATGTGCTTAATCAAGTAGTTCTCAATCTGGCTTTGAACCATTAAGCCATCCATATAAGGGTGTTCAACTTTCCATCATTGTCAGCTTTAGAAAATGTAAGGGGCAAAACATTGGGTCAACTCAGTTCAATTTATTGTTTACTAAGTATATTTCATAGACCTGCCTCTTTCTAGTGGAGGAGTTGTCGCCTCCTATGGTCCTATCAACTATGACATCAATAACCCCTGTGTACTGCTAGGTGTTAGGCTTTTTGTCCTGTGGTTATCTTCTCGGTGAGGCTTGTGTCTACATCCTTCAAGGCTGCTTGTTTTTTAAATTGGTTAAGTTTGTCCTACTAAACTAGCCTCTCAATCTTTTTTTTCAAGTCTTTGCATTCTTCCGTGTACTTCTCATTGTCTCTATGAAACTAAAGTATTTGCCTTTGTTCTGAGTCGTTGAACCTTTTAGTGGTCAACGGAAGTGAATTCTCCCACCTAATCTTTTAATGTAATAAAGGACCTCTCCTTTGTTGGCTGTGAGAGGTCTATAAAATCGAGAGTGGCTATTAAATGCAATGGGACCTAAGCGTTGCCCTCCATGTCTGGCTCAACCTCTCTTACCTCACACCTTGGCTTGGGGGGTTGTTTTCTTCCTTTTTCTTGTATGGGTCATGGGAATAAGTTCATAAGTTATCATTTAGCTTAATGAATTTATTACTTCTCTCCATCAGCTCATAAAAGTTCTTTGCGGGTCAACATTAAGGGACTTAAAGAGACGTCAATTCTTACAGTTTCATATCATAACGTTTATTGCTACCTTATGATTGGGATTGTTTATCTGTATGGCCACTTTGTTGAACTTGGCCAAGTATTCTCGTAAGGACTCCTCTTCTTCCTTGATTATCTCATGTAAATTTGAGGAGATCTTCATCTGTAGGATAACTAACACAGATATGATTGTGAAACACTAGGCAAACTGAGTGAAGTTGTGAATGGGATCATGGGATAAGTCTTGGTACCACCCCTGTGTGACTCCTTTAAGAGTGATGAGGAAAATTTTACAGAGTACGACGTTTAAACATTTGTACAGTTCCATTCTATATCAAAATTTATACAGGAGACTTCTGGGCTCTGTCATGCCATCATAATTGTCTATTTGTAGCAGTTTAAACTTGAATGGCATGGGTCCAACTTTTATCTCTACAGCCAAGGTATTGCGATCGTAGGTGTGATAGTCAAGGGCAAAATGCTTATTACCCTGAACTCGTTTGACAACTTCCATGACCTTTTTTTGTAGGGTATCTTTGTCCTAGTAATTACTCATTGTTCATGCGGCCTAACTTTCTATTGGCCTATATGAGGATTCTCCCATGTCATTATAAGTTTTAGAATGCCTAATCCAGCATTCTTCTTACACCAATGCAGGCTCAAGTGGGGTAGGTAGAGGTAGAGTTTGCCTCGGCTCAAGGGCCAAGGTCGTTGGAAGGGGTTGTGGTTCTCTTTGTAACAAGGCTTGTTCAAGATGTTTCAGTGTGATTGTGAAGTTTTCATAGGCAGCTAAAAGCTTGTTAGTGGCTTGAGGGTTATGGGCTAGTGTTTCTGTAAAGGAGGACACTCGATACTCCATTGGAATGTGAGGAGCAAAAATAGGGTGGTCTCTGGTGAGAGTGCTTTCTAGGGTACAGTGTTGGTGTCTAGTCTGAGGGATTTTAGGGTTATTGAGAGAAGTCATGGTTGAAGTTCAAAAGGTACGTTGTAATAGGCTCATGCTTACCACACCAATGAGCGTGGATAGAACACATGACCTTTGGATGGGCTAGGCCCAATACCACACCTTTATGGATGATGTGATACTACACAAACATCAAATAGATTGGGCCCAATGCAGTATGAGGCCCAACTAGCCACCTGGCTCGTTCGACTCAGCTATAAAGAAAGCTCAGCTCACCATAAAGTCATACAAGGCTTGCCAAACATTAACCTAACCATTCCTAATGGTAACTTAATCACTCCCCACAGTAACTTAACCATTCTCAACATGGATATTATCCCCTATATAAAGGCCTGAGGTATCTCTCATTTATTCTTTAGAATCTCTATACATTTTTGCTCTGGAACCAAACTGACTTAATCATTAGAGTGAACTCCCAATCAAGGGTTGAGTTTCTCTGATTTTACTTGTCTTGTAGGATATCAAACCGAATAAGCTCCCCTATTCATGAAAACCAAACTGAGCCAAACACCCATATTGTCAAGCTCAAACATCACAAAAGAGGAAAATAATTAGTATAAAGAAGTTAAGAATCTAAACTTTTAGTATTTACTGATAATACATCCTAACCAACCACCATTCACTTATCTGTTGGTGGAAAAAAGTATAAATTCATAGATCTCAACTCAAAAGGTATAAGCAACAATAGAAATAAATTTAAATATATATATATATATATATATATATATATAACAACTATAATAAAACCACATTTAATAACATTCAAAACCTAAGCTAAAATCGTGAAATATGCAAATTGATAAATTTAATAGAACCAGATAAATGTAAACTCAAGCAATCAAAACCAATTAATAATGAATTCCAAGCTTGAATGACAAACATGAGTCAAAAACCATGAAGGAAAAAAGGATTCAAAGGTGAAAACAAAGGATTTTCATACAAGTAAAAGGTTGTTCCATAATTGAAACTTAACATAAATTATACATTAAACTAAGGATTGGAGCAAGGAGTTTAAAAAGGCATAAAATAAAAGTATTAAGTAAAGGTAAATTAAATTCAATTGAAAAAATGTATAGTTATGTTATTCGATGTTGGAGACCCCTTCTTGTTCTTTTTCTTTTTTAGAAGAGATATTTATATGAATTATTGTGCTTGAAAGTTAAAGCATAAATGGATACTTGTTTTATATAGAGCCAACACACAATGTTTTTGAGATTATAGAATATATGTGATATTGGTGCTTATCCTTATTCAAACTCTTTTTTCTTTCTAAGTTTTCTATGGATATTTCCTCCTACTATTTCTTATCTACTGTTGTGATTCAAAAATATTTTTTCTTGTCTTTTCAAGATATTGACTTCTTGTCTTAGGAAATTAACCAGCTGCGACCCATAAATACTGAAAGCAGTAATGATCTGTTGGCATCCTTATTGAAAGTAAGCAAGTATGGTACTTATTAAGAGGCTGTTGCCGCCCCTCTTTCCCCTTGCAAACAATACTACAATTCTGTGTGGGCAATTTTACAGCTACATCTGATTTCATGTCTGTCTTTGAAGGGAATTTGAGTATGTATGGAATATTATGGTCCCATTTCTATGTGGAGAGGTTTGAATATATCACGTGATTGTATTTATATCTGAAAATTCACATATTTGACATTTAAAAATTTAGAAAGGATGCGTCAACATCTTTTAAAAAAATTAAATTGTAAATATCTTTCTATAATTAGAAAAAAAAAAAAAAAAAAGGAAAAAAGGCTATGAGATAAGTCCAAAACTAGCATCTCAAGCTCAAAACCATGTGAACAGCATACAAAATATCACCTCTGTTTATATCCTATTTACAACAGTTGGATTCAAGATGTTACAACCTTTTCTCCATCGTGATATCCTGAGATTAGGTGCCCTAAGCACCTAAACTTTTTCTCAAGAATGTTACAATTGTAGCTAGGGGTAGCTCCTAGGCTAGGAGTTCTAAGCACCTCAAAATTTTTCCTCGAAAATGTCATAATTGTAGCCAGGATGCACCCCTAGATTAGGTGTGAAATTTCTAAACTAATTCCACTAATTTTTGTGGGATTTCCAAACTAATCTCTAAATACATTAAGCTTTTTTCGCAGGAATATTACAATTGTAGCCAGCTCAAACTTTTTCTTCATCGATGTAACCTTTGGCCTGGGTGTGAGATTTTCAAACTAATTTCTAAGCATCTCAATAGCTTTTTCCTCATGGATGTTACAATTGTGGCTAGGGTGTAGCCTATGCTTTTTCTCATGGATGTTACAATTGTAGGCGGAATGTAGCCCCTAGACTGGGTCTGAGATTTTCAAACTAAATAGCTAGGATGTAGCCCCTAGAATAGGTGAGTGATTTTCAAATTAATCCCTATGAGATTTAGGTGTGGATTTCCTGATTCCTAAGGGATATGTATCCCCTAATCCTTATGGATTATGTTGTAGTCCCTTGGCTAGGTGTGAGATTTCTAAACTAATTATGGGGGATTTAAGTGTGGATTTTCTAATTCTCATAACGACCAATTCTGTGTAAATTTTAAACTTATCACAAGGTCATCAATTTTGTGCAAATTTTAAATCAATTATATTTTAAACAGTAGTCGGTGAAGTTACAATCTTTCTACTGGTTAACTCAGATCAGATCACTATAGTAGTTGTGTTCAAATTTATAAATGTTGTTAATTTTTCTTGTTAATTTTTGATATGAAATTTTTATATTAATCTTTAAATATTTCAAGTTAAAACCTCGGTTAGAGATAATATTAAGGAGAGGATTTTCATTAGTAAGATTTTATTAATTTGAAAAGAAAAATGTATTACTTTCACTCTATGCATTTTATACAAAAAAATTTTGTAAATTTACTTTTGTTTTTCATTATTACTGTTGTATGTGAGAAAAAGAAGTAATGTACATGTAATTTATTATGTAAGTGACAATATTAACACTTCTTTTCGTTTATAACTTATTGAGGAAAAAAAAAGTTAGGGATAGGATTCCAGGAATCAAATTGAATCAAATTAAAATTTTAATTAATTAATTTTTTTTATTTTTAAACATATAATCAAATTAAATTTAAATAGAAAAATGAAAATAATTAAAACCTAAACACTAGTTCGGTTAGTTTGGGCAATGGTTATAACAGAATTAGATAAATAATTATAATTGATAATTTAAAATTATATTATTTTAGTCAATTATATATCATCGATAAATATCATAATGTATTATATATTAGCAAT
The DNA here is from genome assembly GCA_949677035.1 of Omphalea diandra. NCBI lineage: Eukaryota > Viridiplantae > Streptophyta > Magnoliopsida > Malpighiales > Euphorbiaceae > Omphalea > Omphalea diandra. The sequence goes on along the minus strand of CATIWR010609669.1, from coordinate 12,813 downwards.
AAAAATTCATTCTAAATAATATGATATTGGTAAAATTGTAATTTAAATATTAATTAATAAAAATTCAGTTATTTTAGTCAATTTAATTATTATTTTAAAATAAAAATTAAAATATAAATTCATTTAAACAATAAATCAAACCAAACTGAAAATTTATAAAATTCATCAAACTAACAGAATAGTGTCCGCTCCTAAGAAAAACCTCACACTTAAACTGCATTGAGATGATAAATATTGATCCGCGTGCAAGGAAATGATCCAAGGAGTAAATTTTGTTGACATATTTTACTACCCCATTTTAACGCTCTGCTTGAGCCATTACTCTTCAGCTGCACATCTGTCCTCCCCATTAAGCGTTTCATTGGGTAATTTTGTTAAAAGCCTGCACAAGCTACAGAGACCCCATGAAAAATATTGTTTCTTTTTCCGTTGACAAGACAAGAAAACCATTGCAAAATAAATTTATCTTCCCTTATTTGTGCTTAGTTCTTCTTCTTCGAACTTGTATATACATATATATACACAAGCCTTTAATTGGGTATTATTAGAGTTGTTTCCAAGAAATGAATAAAAAATTGAAAAATCGTTTTATTATTATGATAGTTAAAACTCTATATTAGGCTAAAGAAAAAAAAGAAACAACAAATTTGTTGATGATAGAATTTTATATATAAATAATCATCGATAAGATCGAAGAAAGGAACCACAGAAAGTACATATGATGGCTTTCCAAGACTTCCAATAGAATGGGACGTAACAAAATCTTGTACAAGTTTTCATGTTGGCCACTCTTGCTCCTCCGCCGCACCGTGAGCAAGTCCCCGCCACTGGCTTGCTTCTTCGCACTTTCCTTGTCTGATCAACTAGAAAACAGAAGTACACCATCTGCTACAGATCCAAGAGACAGAACGAAGCAGGAGACGGAATATATAGAGAGAGCCAATAAAAGAAAAAAAAATTTCATTTTGCGCTTTGGAACGGGGCATTTCGTATATTTATGCATGAGAGGCGTTAAAGATGGAGCAACTTCCATTTCTTTTTACCCATTTTCAAACGCAGAACTGTCCGATGTTTAACTACTACTGGAGATTCCTTCAACAAGCCAATGGATTTGTGCCACGAGCGGAAATACAGTTGGGTTTTGCAACCAAGTGGAGGATGAGAGGTGGGATATGGGCCGTAATTAGGGAGTCAGGGCATCTGGGTGGCAGTTGTTAGGTGTTTGTTGAGATGGGGCTTTTGGGCGTTGAGAGAGTGACTTTAGAGTAACATGTTCCAACAGGACTAATATGTTTGTTGATCAGTAGGAATTAGTGGTGAGTAAATGGACGGTCGATTTAAATTTTTATTAAATTTTTTATATTTATAATCAAATTGAATTGAAAATTTTGAAAAAAATCAAATTGATTAAATCGAAATTTATGTATCTACAAATCGAATCGAACCGATTTTATAAAAACTCAATTTGATTCGATTTATTTCAATTAAATTATATACATTTTAAATTTAGTTTGATTCAAATTAGTTTGATTTATTTATTACTTTAATTTTTACAGTTTTCTATCTAAAAAATAGAATCAAAAACTAAAAACTGAAATTTTTTAAAATTATAAGCGAACAAATTGATTTTATTAAAAAATTAAATTGAACCAAACTGAACCAATTTGGTTCAATCGATTTTTTTGATTCGATCCGGTTTTTGCTCACTCCTAATAGGAATGGATAGAAAATAGCGGCATAAACTAGATCGATATTTTGAAAATATCTAATGGAAAAAATTTTGTATATTAATGCTATTTTGATTTAGTTTTTAAAAAATATTAAAAATTAAAATGAGTATGATGCCAATTAATTATATTTTGATTAAAATTAAAAATATAATAAGTCAAAATTATAAAAGATATATATATAAAAAAATATATTAATCGAATTCTATAATTAAAAATATATGAAGTGACCTAATGTTATATGCAATTTTATGATTTTAGCTTATTTTGATAATTTTAAATTTGGATTAGAATCAGACACGTAAATTAAATTATTTTTAGTCTTTTTGAAACTTGTACTAAGTTGATTGGATAGATTGATTAAATTAAATATCAAATTATTGATTCATTTGACTATTTTTTGATAAATTTTTAAAATGTAATTATTATAAATTATTTTTTTATTTTTTTGATATTTTAATAATATTTTTAAAAATTTATTTATTATTAAATTAATTGAATCGATTGATTTGATCAATTCAAGAACTAATCGATTGTTTGATTTACTAATAAGTTTGGTTTTAAAAATTCCGAATAAGATTCAAAACCTCGAGAGGGAGTTTGATTGCCAAGTTTTTAAGAAAAAATAATACAGAGATATTGAATTTTAGTGTTTAGTTTACACCAAAATATTTTTTTTTTTTGAAAAAAATTAACTTCTTGAATATGTAGAATTTACCCTCATGAGGAAAAATATTTATTCATTTTAAAAAATAAAAAAATTACTTTTATGCAACTATTCAAAATTTTATAAATATACATACATAAAATATACTGTTATTTTTATTTAATAATTATTAATCTATAAAAAACTATAATCTTTTCTTAGTTTATTGAGCAATTAGATTATTTGTTAATTTTCTTACATTTTTATATCATAAACTATATTTTGAATCATTAGCATATTATAATTATCAAATATTTTTTAAAAGAATAATTATTAGTACTTTATATAATATTTATATTTCATATTGGATTGATTACCATGATAAATTTATAAATATTTAGCATTTTTAAATAACTTTTTTTTATCACATCTTGAATTGATCAATGTGCTAATTTTTATTGTATAATATTTTTATATAGACTAATTAAATAAATATATAATTATTTAATTAGAGGTATGATAGCAATTTAAATTAATTTTTTGAATTTTTTATATAAAAATCAAACATATTAATTTTGAATTTTCGAAAAAAAATTATATCTAGTCAAATACAAAATATAACATTCTTAAAATTATTTAATTAAAATTTATTTTTTTAAAAAATAATTATAAATAAAAATATTAAATACAATCTAAAAATTTGTGTAGGTAATGTTTTATTATTTGTTTTTGACTAAAATCAACAAGATGGGCAAAAAGTAATGAGTGATATTGGCCTATTATTATTTTTTTATCAGTATGGTTTAATTCTTTCAATCTCAAGAGGAAGAGGAGTGGAAGAGTGACGTTCAATTCTTATCCTCCTCACATTGAAATCCATAATTAGGAAATGTGGCGTCTTCTCAAAAAAAAAATGTGCGTCAACCATCCAAAGTCGCATATTAACGTTTAGCACTCGGGAGTTTCAGAGGGCTTTTATGACATATTTGAACCCTTTCGTTCAGTTGATTATTGTTACAACTATTTGTTGTATTGGACAGGGAGCTCTAGACTGTATCATTTCTAATAATTCATTTCTGTTTCAAAAACCTGAGTCAGTGATGGTGGCCTCCCTCTGTATAAATGTATCTGGACAAGTAGACAATAAATGCAAAAGAAAGGCGGGTTCTGTAACCTGAAATTTTCAAAAATCTGTTAAACCCTCCTCTTCTTCTTCTTCTTCTTTTTTGTAGGTCAATTCTCATGAAGCTCTTCCTCTCAACTAAACGCAACTACTGCATTTCTACGTCCTCTCTCAATCTCAGAACCAAAGAACTAAAAATCCTCCAACACTGCAGATCAGGTGATCTTTTTAAAGCTTTTCACCTTCTCAACTCCTTAGACTGGACACACCTATCTAACAAGCCATTCATTTACGCTTCTCTCTTGCAAACTTGCACAAAGTTTGCATCTTTCAACCACGGCCTCCAACTCCACGCCCACTTACTCAAATCTGGTCTTGAAACCGATAGATTCATCGGCAATAGCTTGCTTGCACTTTATTTCAAATTGGGTTCTAATTTTCTTGATACAAGAAGATTTTTTGATGGCCTTTATTACAGAGATGTCATTTCTTGGACTAGTATGATAACGGGTTATATTAGAGTGGAAAAACCCAAGGATGCGCTTCATTTGTTCTGTAAAATGTTGTGTTTTGGTGTTGAGCCAAATGCCTTCACTTTGTCTGCCGTGATCAAAGCAAGTTCGGATCTTTATGACTTGAGGCTTGGTAAATGCTTTCATGGGATCGTTATGGTTCGTGGGTTCAACTCCAATTGTGTTATTATTACTGCTTTGATTGATATGTATGGAAGGAATAATGAAGTAGATAATGCACCTCGGATGTTTGATGAGTTGCTTGAACCAGATGCTATTTGTTGGACTTCTGTGATTTCTGCGTTTACTAGGAATGATATGTATGGAAAAGCTTTGGGATTGTTTTATTTGATGCAGAGAAAACTCGGGTTGGCACCAGATGGGTTCACATTTGGGACTGTGTTGACTGCTTGTGGTAATTTAGGGAGGTTGAAGCAAGGTAAGGAAGTGCATGCTAAGATCCTTACTTCTGGATATAGTGGAAATGTGGTTGTTGAGAGTAGTCTTGTTGATATGTATGGGAAATGTGGGATGATTGATGAATCTCAACGTGTTTTTAGTAGAATGAGTGTCAAGAATTCAGTTTCTTGGTCTGCATTGCTTGGAGTGTATTGTCAAAATGGGGATTTTGAATCTGTTATTAGGATTTTTAGGGAAATGGAAGAGGCTGATCTTTACAGTTTTGGGACTATTCTTCGCGCTTGTGCTGGCTTGGCTGCAATAAGGCAAGGGAAAGAGATTCACTGCCAATATGTGAGAAGGGGTGGTTGGAGAGATGTTATTATAGAATCAGCTTTAGTTGATCTTTATGCTAAATGTGGATGTATTGATTTTGCATATAGAATTTTCACAAAGATGACAGACAGAAATTTGATAACTTGGAACTCCATGATTTGTGGGCTTGCTCAAAATGGTCGAGGGGGAGAGGCTCTTCAAATATTTGATGATATGATAAAGGAAGGGAAAAAACCTGATTATATTACTTTTATTGGGGTTCTTTTTGCTTGTAGCCATACAGGTATGGTTGATCAAGGGAGAAAATATTTAGTGTTCATGACCAAGGAATATGGAATTAAACCTGGAATCGAGCATTACAATTGCATGGTTGATCTTCTAGGTCGTGCTGGTTTACTTGAAGAAGCTGAAAACTTGATAGAAACTGCAGATTGTAGAAAAGATTTATCTCTTTGGGCAGTTCTTCTTGGCGCTTGCGCTACCTGCACAAACTTTACTACTGCAGAGCGCATTGCAAAGAAAACTATGGAATTGGAACCGGACTACCACCTGAGTTATGTTTATCTTGCTAACATCTATAAAGCCATGGGTCGATGGGATGATGCCATAAAGATTAGGAGATTAATGGAAAAGAGAGGAGTAAAAAAGATGCCTGGCAAAAGTTGGATTGAGACTAACAATAGCATGCGTTCCTATGTAGATGCGGACGGTTTTTCTGTGTCTAATGACAATGGTTTTTCAGGCGAAATGGCTTTTGTGCGATGATGAAAAAAGCAAGATATATAGATAAATGACTGGACCCAAGTTTAAGATTGAAGAGAAGCTTTAGCGCCTCTTTCTTTGAGCTTCTGTTGGTCATTCTCAAACTCCTTTGGGACATCAAGAATGACTAAAATAGTGCTGTTTACTCGACTCGTGAGCTGTGAAGCCTGCAGCAATCATAGCACAAGATTTTCTTACAGCTGAAGTTCATTATAAATTTTTCTGGCTGAATGATCGATAGAAAGAATTCCTTTCTTGTGGCAGCATAGAAACACCAACGTCTCATATATCTTCTCTACTGATTAATTGAGCTATCAAGAACAGTTCTCAATAGATTCCCCTGTATTATGAGGAGAAGGTGCTGAAGTTTCTTCTTTTGGCGACCGTGGCAGACAGAAAAGAGTCTCCATACGGCTATGACATCATTTCAACACAACGATTTTAGAGCTTGAACAATGCCAATGCCTCAGCATTCTTTTCTGTCTCTTCGCATTTCCATCATCTCCTTAATCTGATTTCAACAAGATTTGAGCATAAGACCTCCTTGGAGATCCTAGTTTGGCTATTTCTGTTTCTCCAAGATTTATATGGTTACTTGCAGAAGAATTCCAAAGACAATCTCCCTGTCACATTTCTACTATGTTATTTTAATTCTGCTTAATAGTTTATCATCACTCATAAGAAGCACCTAATTATGCAACTTTTATCCAACATTGTGAATGAATATTGATCATTTTGAAGTCACTGATAATCTGACCTATTATCATATCAAAATGTGAAGAGAGAGAAAAGAAGATAGGAAAGCCATGAGATTAAGCAGGGAAAAAATCAAGGCCAACTCCTTGAGTAATCCATGTACATGAAAACAAAAACAAAACTTGCAATTTCCCCCAAGCAAATAGAATTTGAAGAGAAGACTAAAATTGACATTGCTATAAATATATATCAACACAGAAGTATATCCATGTTTACATTTTTACAGTTTGTCCGAACACAAAACTCTATTATAATCCTAATGATTTGACTATTGTGTCAAAAATTACAGAAAATCTTCAATTTTTGAACAGTGTTGTTTCTGTACATTTGACACAACAGGGAACACGTCATCTTCTTTCTCCTCTTATCTTTTTACTTTTGAGGGTTGAGCTTAGAGAGAGAAAACACTTGCCTTCAACATAAAGTGTATGAGGATACTATATGCCCAGAGAACTTCAGTGAACCCCATCTTCAGCTTCAAAATGAGTATTGGTGTGAATCAGAGTCAGAATCAGATAATAGTTGAGAATCAAAACCCATTCTCACCTCTTGGTTAACTAATTCAGCCAGATCATGCCTGTTGGCATTTTTGTAGGCATCTACGATAGCCTTAAATAAAGAATTATTGGGCTTGATCTCTCCATATTTTATTCGGCTATAAATCCTCTTCACACCTTCAACCATGCCAGCTTTTCCATAACAATGTACCAGATTAATAAAGGTCACAAGGTCTGGTTCAAGGCCCTCATCCTGCATTTTCATGAATGTGTTAAGAGCCCTGTCAGTTTCCCACGATGACCCATAAGCATATATTGCGGCATTGTAGGCAAAGCGATCAAGAGCTACATCAGCCTTTGCAAAGATCTTGCAGGATTCAAGTGCTGAAGTATGTAATCCCACTAGAGAGAAAACAGAGGTAATGATGGCTTGTCTTGCATAAGGTTTTCCTTCCTGATAGGATAACTCCAGTTGCATTACAGCTTCAGGAGGAAGGCCTCCTTTCTTCAGCACAGTAAATAATATTTTGAAGGTCCCAATATCAGGCAACAGTTTCTGGCCAATCATCTCATGCAACAATTTACCACAATCTAGCAGCTGACCGTTAGTCGCATAGCACACCATTACCTTATTATATGACACAGAGTCCCTTAGCAAACCTGACTGTTTCATTTCCTCTGCAATATCAATGGCTTCATCAAGCATGCCCATGCTTTTGTACAGATACATCATGGTTGCATAAGAAACCCCATCAGCTGATCCCTCTTTTCTCAAATTATTGAAGACCAATTCGGCCTCAGATATCATCCCAAGCTCTGCATAAAGACTGATCATGCTATTTGATGCAATAATATCTGGACCACCCTCCAAATCCATCATCTTCTGATACAACTGTTTTGCACTGTCAAAGCATCCGAGTTTGCCATAAACCTTAATCAGGGACGTCAAAATTATTTGATTTGCTGAAATCCCACATTCTTCCATAAGGCGGAAATATTCAAGGGCACCTTCAACTTTTCCAGTCTCTGCATATCCATTTATTATAGCACCATAAACAACTTCATTAGGTTTTACCCCTGCAGTTACCATTTCTTGGTAGACATAAACTGCTTCAGAAAGCATGTCAAGACGAGCATAGCATGCAATAACAGAAGAGAATGTTAAACATTGTGGTTTCAATCCTGCTTCTTGCATTTCAGTTAATAGGTCCCTTGCCTGATTCACCAAATCAGCGCCAGAGAACATTTGGATGAGAGAATTATATGTGCACTCATCGGGCCAAGTCCCATGATTCCTCATGCTCTTAAATAGAGAAAAGGCCTTCTCATAAAGCCTTCCCTTACCATAAGCTTTAATCATGACATTATATTCCAAAATATCTCTTTTCTGTACCACCAAAGCCTTCTTCCCATAAAATACAGTCTCAGCTTCGGCCCAAAGCCCCTTTTCGGCATAAGCATCTATAATTGCCGATCGTGTCTTTGATGACAATCCACTATCAAACTCAAACTTATCTAAAAGGTTTTTTGCCCTATCAAGCAATCCCATGTTAATATACATCTTCATAATACCAGGCAAAGAATGTTCGTTGATATGCTGTGAAGACTTGTCCATTTCTTCAATTACAGCCTCCACTTCTTTCACCATATTCCTCTCACATAATTCATGAAGTATAGCTCGGTGGCTTACAGTATCAGGGACAAGACCCACCTCTCTAATCTTCTGATAACACTTGAGGGCCGCGTCAATATTGCCAATCTCAGCATACAGAGATAGGAAGATATTATAAGTTCTTGTATCAGCAGATATTCCTCTTTCTTCCATCTTAACAAGTAAAGATTCTGCTTCTGACAAATGCCCATGACTTCCACAAGTAAAGATCATAGTGTTGAATGTGATTGTATCCACTGTCACCCCAGATTTCAACATATCTCCAAAGATGTCAGCAGCATCAGTGAGACGCCCTGCCTTCCCATATAAGTCAATCAATGTATTATATGTAGATGTTAGGCGTGGCTTCCTAACCAGACTTTCTGCATTCAATGACCCTGCAGTTGTTGGAGTAGGAGCTCTCCCACCTATCCTGAAAAGCTCAGTTGACAAAAAATGCTTAAAGCTAACTGGTGCAGAATTAGACCCATTTTTTAAATCGCTTATCATGTCCAATTCAAGGTCATCCAACTCAATCTGCCCAATGCACCAGTCCTTGTAAAATCTATGCGCTCTATCATACTCCCCTGCATCTTTCAACACCTTAACAACTGTATTCATTGTTACCTCATCAGGATAAATACCTCTAAGTCTCATATACTTAATCCATAAAAGTGCTTCAGTAACAAGACCAGCCTTTCCATACACATCAACTAGCATTCCAAATGTGTTATTCGTAGGTAAGAGACCATTTTTTGCCATTTCAATCCAACAACGCCGCAACTCATCCCATTTTTGAGCTCTGCCCAGTGCTCGAAGCACAATGTTATAGTGAATAACATTCGGCAAATAATCTTTCTGGGATTTGAAAAACTCAAAAACTCTGACCACTCTCTCCCAATTCCTCTGTTCCTTGAGAATCACAGTCTGTTCCTTTGGACTCAAATTTCCAGAAAACGAACTAAGGGTTTTGTCAATATCAGTGTCAGATTCCAAAGACCGTAATATTGAAGGCAAAACACCTCCGTACCTCTTCTTTCTACCATTAACAGAGTTACTCTTGATGGGTAAAGTCAGGGTCGTTGAGTGAGACTGAAGCTTAAACCCTAGAGAAGCCCTATTTCCTTGAGGAGTTTGTAAGCATACAAAAGTTGAGTGAGCAAGAAAGGTGTTGGGCAAAGAAAAGTTGAATCTTTTAGCAAAATTGTATCCATGATAAAACTGTAGAAAAAACTTAGCTTGAGACTGAGAATGAAGAGAAAGATGCTTACTTGGAGAAGAGAAATAATGATGCCTTAATTGTGTGGAACTGTGGCTGTGACTGCAACTGAAACAACAACAACCGTGAAGCATTTTTTTTTCTTTTGGGGGCTGGTTTCAAAATCTGGGGCTTTGGGGATTCTATAAGTTTGATATGAGTAACGACGTTGGTGTTTGCAAGTAGGATTGGAAGTAAAGTAGGCTTCTTTGTTAGCGGAATGTATGGCAGCTGCAAATGCGGAAGAAAACGAGCAAGAGACTTCAAGAGAATAGAACCACCAGAGAGCTAATACGGCGACGTTTGTTAAATTTCAATTGATGGTCATTTTGTATTCTATAAAAATCTTCTTTCATTTTTTTTATTTTACTAAAAATTATATTTAAAAAATATTATATGTATCAAATTTTGCTGGCATATATTAAAAAAGGTTCTGAAATAAATATTATTGGATAACGTACCAAATAAATTCTTAAATTTATCTCAACATAATAATAAAGAATAAAATGAACTATTTCGTCAAATTTACCCATTAACTTATATTATTTCATCAAAATTACTTATGATTTTGCATTCTATTAGACAAAATAAATTTTTTCGTCAAAATTACTATCGATCTTGTATTATTTAGTTATAAAAGTCCAAAATACTAGACAAGGAGAATACATGTGTTATAAATATAATTTAATTATGATAAAATCAGTTTTTTAAGAGAGAAAATGAAAAAATTAAAAATAATATTAAAAAATACATAACGTTCAGGAAATACATTTAAGAGAATTAAATTTAACTATACTTTGATAAAAATATAATTTTTCCTAAATCACTGAATCCTTAAATTCTCAAATTTCAAAAAATAAAATTTTGTTAATTGAAAAATGTGAAAGAGCGATATCTTCATAGAGTAATAATTTTGCTTATTCATTAAATTTGTAGCAAATATAAAAAATAAAATATTTATCTTATGAAAAATTATTGTGGGCGAGGAGTCCCTGCAGATGCAGGGACGAGAGAAAAATTCTCTCCATCAAAAGGGTGAGATAAAGGGTAAAGATAATTTTCACCTCTTCCATTTGTCATTTCTAAGTTAATGTCATTTTCAATTAATATTTTGGACTTTTATGACAGAAAAATACAAGATCGTGGATAATTTTAACGAAAAAATTCATTTTGTCTAACATAAAATAAAATTAAGGGTAATTTGGACGAAATAATATAAATTTAGACATAAATTTGATGAAATACTATAAGTTCACGGGTAAATATGATGAAATAGTTCATTTTATCTTTTTTGTTACTTTGAAACAAATTCAAGAGTTTATTTGATACTTTAGCCAAATATTATTTGTTACATGTTATATTTCAAAACCTTACAAATGAATCCAATAAAATTAAATAAAAATTCATTGATAATTACTTTTTTTATTTAATTATTTACTTTTTTCATTTGTTAATTTTATGTTTATTGGTCAAGGCTTGTATAAGTTTTTTTTAACATTTGGGGTGTTGATTAAGCGGTTTTCCCCTTTGTAAGCGCTAGAGTTTTTTTCTTTTATGAGACTTAAGATTTTTTCTTTTTATGAAAAATATGTCCATTAGAAATATTAAAACATTTTTTTATTAGTTTTCTCTCTCTCCCTCTCTCACCTTATTCTCTATATCTGTATATTCACTCATATACATTTTTTCAATACCTCTGTGTCTTTTTTAGTTCTCTATCCAATTTTTATGTTATTCAATCTCTTTTATTTTGTTACTAATTATTTATTTGTTTGGCATCCGAATTTTTTACCGCCATTGTTGTAGATGCACTCTACTAAATATAGTCTCATACTAATTATTTATTTCTTGAAGAAGTAATTGACATAAATAATAGTTGAAAGTTGAACCTAAAAAGGATATTGGATGCCATAGAAAAAAAAAATTGAAGAATCACTGTTAATCTTGATGATCAGTGTGGAACAAGACATGTTATTTATGTTTTGTTGGACAATTATGGACTAAGAAGTCATTTAATGCAAGAGCTTTAATGGATATAACGAAAAAAGCTTTTTAGGTGAAGCATTTAGTAGAGATACAAGAATAGGGAGTTAATATATTTTTCTTCTTGCTTCTCTTCTAGTATACTTGACAACAAACTGTGGCATTCTATTTTAAAGTCAATAGACATGATAGAACAATTATCTTATGTAGAACTTTCTTCCTGTAGGTGATAACATATGATTTGCCTTTAAAACTAATGAAGGAATCAATAACAAGGTTACTAGAAAAAAAAATGAGAGAACTTATAAAGATAGCTTATACAAATAAGATAAAATGGGTTACAATATTTAGATTCAAAACAGGTCCTATTCTAAGAAAATTTTATAATAGAATAAGTTTAGTAATGGACAATATTTATAAACTCAATTTAAATTTGAAAATCAATTGATTTTTATTATTTTTACGGTTATCATGAGCATAGCTTTAAAAATTGCTAAAACATTGATGAAGAAGATGATGGAGAGATTTAGGCCCTGTTTGGATTAAAGGTTGATAAAAGGTTGAAAGAGTTATTAATGAAACAAAATGGATGAGTTTGGTTTGGAAAAAAAGTGTTAAATTATATTTGTGTTTGGGATGGTAGAAACTGAAAAATATAATTTAAAATTAATTATATTTGTTCGTAATGGAATGGAAGATTAACTTCAAAATTGATAAAAATACTCTTGTATATACTAAATCAACAAAATAATTATAAAAATAATTTAAGAATTATCTCTCATTTTTTAAAAAAAATTATATTTAATGTCGCTCTCTTAAATTATTTATATTAGAATATATTATTCTATTATTTATTATATTATAATTTATATTATATTATAATATATTAATATTATTTATTATATTAATATATATATATTAATATTAGAATATATTATTCTATTATATTAGAATAAATTAATATTATTTATTATATTAATACATATAATTATTATATATTATATTAATAGATATTATATTAATATTATAATTTCTATAATTTATATTATAATATATTATTATAATATTATATATAATAATTTTATTTATATTTTAATATTATTATAATAATATTATTATAATATTATATAATTTATTTAAAATTTATATTTTAATTTATATAC
>CATIWR010609660.1:0-37580 GCA_949677035.1 Omphalea diandra | reverse complement strand
ACTAACCCTACTTTGCAAAAAAAAAATTATACCATAAATGTTGCATTTTTAAAAATTAATTACAAAAATAAAAAATTATACACTAATATTGCAAATAATTGAACTTTGTCTTTTTTTTTTTTTTTTTTTTTTTTTTTTTTTTTTTGTATTCAATCTATCACATAAGAATTCGATAGCCAATAAAATTGTCCACTCAACAACCAAGTGTGTTTTCTTTCAAAATTGATCATTCCTTTGCCTCTATGTACCCTATATCACAACACACACCTTACTCACTCTGGATAGATATCTATCAGCTATAACACGAAAAAATCATTTAACAAAGCTCTTTACACTAGAAGCAATAAAAGACACTAACTCGTACATATTAGTATGAACCCAACAAGTTTAAGCAAAAGGACAAACAACAAAACATAATAAGGATTCTCCATTACTGAGTCATATAAAGTACAAGAGGAAGAAGTTGAAATACCTTTTCGAACCAAATTCAATATGGTAGAAAGTATATCTCTACATGCCAGCCATAAAAGATTCTTAAACTTGGGCACAAATTTCAATTTTCATAACCCCTTCCACCCAAAATGATCATTATACCTCAAAATCTTCATAGTCCTTACGTAACTAGATTTAATGGAGTAGTTACCATACATAACTCTTCTAACCTAGGACTAAGAGGAAAAGTAACCTTACAATTCAAAGGATCACAGAGCCATGGAACATTATAAACCCTAATCGAGCTACTTGAACCCACTTTCCACCTCAATCTACCTTCTAACAATGCTTGAGAACTAAAAGTACTCTTCCAAGTGAAACTTGGATATGTCCTAATGCTGTAATTAAAAAAATCCTCAAATGGGCAATATTTAGATTTGATGACCAAACAAATAATAGCATTAGGATTTGTCACTAATTTTCATCCTAGCTTCCCCAACATAACTAGATTAAACCATTGCAAATCATGAAACCCCATTCCATCTGAACACGTAACTTATTCCAACTTAAGCACTGAATACTACTACTTCCATTATTCTTTGATCCCTACCAAAATAAGTTGAGAATATATATGTTGTTGTTAGGATTTGTAGAACAAACGCAATGAAAAATTAAAAATTTTATACATAAAATCTCACTAAGGATCCATGCGAGAGATGCAAAAACCTTACTAATTTGAATAAGAGAGACAAGATTGATGGAAGATAGAAAGTGGGTTTGCACTGGTAACACCCAACCTTGAGCTTGGAGTGCAGATTGTCAGATTCATATGCTATCAAATTGATGAACATCCTTTACAGGCATCCATACGAACAAACACTCTCCAAAATGAAATTGTGCTAACACTAGTATTTTTCTCTCTCTCTAAAATGTTTTCTAAAACGTGAATGTTCTATATCTAATGAAAATCTTAAAACATGTGTATATATCTTAATTATTACGATATATACGCTAACTATATATTTCTAGGTACAAATAACTAGATATTTTTTTAACCTATAAAACGATAAAGATATCTAACAAGATAATATCTCTTATTATATTAATATATATTTAGAGAAAATAGAAAACACTATTTTGTTTTGGGCTTGTTCTAAGTGTGCAATCCTGTAGGCTCACGTAATATTAATAGTGGCTCAAAAACTATTTATGGTCCATAAGTCATGAGTGACCTTTAGCAAGACATTATGACTACCCAAATTATGTGAAAGTCAATAATCCGACTTAACCAATTTTACAAGTAGTATTATAATCCTTTTGTCACATTATATTTCAATTGAACATACAACATGAATCATGTCATCCTTATATAGTTCAATTCTTTCTCGATCTTGAAGTAGACTGATGTAAAATGACATTGATAACTTTTATCAATTTATTATCACATGGTCATGCAATTTCTTCAGTCTAACTTATCGAAGGGCCCGAAAATATATTTCTCATAAATATATGAGACACAAATTCCTTCTCAACTACTTATATTCCTCTATATGATTTGCTTTATGTCCAATATTAGTTTGTATGATCATCCAAATAAAGATAATGTTGGATTATATCAAAACATAAAGTTCATCATATTGGAATCTATGGTGATTTTTTGGTGAAAGGATAAAGTTAATACTATTGTATAAGAATCACTTATGACTATCAATCCATGTAGTGTTCTCATAATAGGTCGGTCCAATACAATGTTTCTTAAATATATATCTATGTTTTTGACTTAATATCACATATCCATAATTAGTAAAACATAATCATCAATCAAAACACAAACTAGTCTTCATTTATTACCATCTTAATAATAATGATTGACTATGGACAATTTAGAATAAAATTCTTTACACCTAAAGGTTTTACTATCAAATCACATACTTGGTAACATTAGGTAGAATTGACTATTCTTGAAATTTATCATTTAGTCGTAAATAAAAGAGATATTTAATAAAATGCAACCATGACATTATTAAGAAAATATCCATTACAAGCATTGACTTAGGGCATATAACAAACAATTGTAACTCTTCTAACGTTGAGATTGACAACAAAACACACTCATGAAATACATTGGAATGGCTTATGCAACAACCTTTATAAGAATTTCCTTCTTTGTACATGAGAGGAAATTACGTTTCTAATCCTGAATATGCTTCCAAACCTTCTTCTTTAAATGATTAAAAACAATCTTTTTCTTCTTGTAAATAAGTGAGGGCATTCCTAAATATTGTCTAGTATTCAATGGAGATGAGACCCCTAGAACCTTAGAGTACCGAGCCTGCAATACATCAGAGATATTAGCATTATAAAAAAACTCTAAATATTGAGTAATTTATAGCTTGACCCGAGGTTGCCTCATATGTGTGTAAAATATTTTTAACCACGCCACACTCTTCTCTATTGCTAGAAAACATAGAAAACTATCGTCTGTAAATAGAAGGTAAGATACATTTAGAGTATACCTACTAATTTTATAATCGTGCAACCTACCAACAACTTATGCTTTCTAAACTAAAGTTGTAAGACTTTATGAATAAAGGATAAAAAGGTAGAGAAATAATGGATTCCCTTACCTTAATAGATGTAATAGGCCCATCCTTGCCCATTCACCAAAACATTGTAAAAGATTGAAGAAACACAAAACATAATCATATCCATCTTTAGCAAAACCCAATTTTAGCATCATGCACCAAAGAAATCCCTAATTCATATGGTTACGGGCTTTGTTAATGTCTAATTTAATTGCCACATCACTCTTCTTCCCTATGATCCTATGCTTCATGCAGTGAATTAACTCAAATACCACAACCTTATCTATGATTTGGTGACTAGCACAAATGCTACCTATGATGGAGTTATAATGTTTGGAAGTAAAAACTTCAATCTATTGGCTAAGACTTTAGTCAAAATTTTGTAAACCACATTGCATAATGTAATAGGCTAAAGATCCTTTACGGACTTGCACAAATCACGTTTAGGAATCAAGCAAATATTTGTACCATTCAAGTAGCAAGAAACTCAAGATTGTTCAACTAGCCCACACTTGCATTAAAGATATTCTCACTAAGTGAACCCTAAAATTTCTAAAAAAGCTAGATTAAAGCCATCCAAACTTAAGGACTTATGAGCGCACATTTATAAAATTACTAATTGGAACTTTTTTTTTTTTGTAGAAATGAGCAAGTAAAGTTGTATTATTCTCATCTAAAAACCTTCTAAAGACACACCGTAATACAGGATCATAACAACAAGCACTATTTGAAACAACTTAATAAATACCTCTTAGCAATTTCATACAAATCAACATCTTTACATTAAGAGTCAATTTTTTTTTCACACAATTCACTTTTTTCCTAGCAGATGCATTCAAGTGGAAAATTTTGGTATTACAGTCACCATCCTTTAACTAAAACAATTTTGCCCACTACTGTAAGTAAGTCTCTTCTTGCTCTAATCGCTAAGACAAATCTCCTTTCAATTCCTTATAATGCAATACAAAAGCCTCATTATCCTGTTATGCAAGCCATCCATTTCATCTTTACACCATGAAATTGCATGTCTGAATTTGTGAGCAAAATCCTTTCCCCACAAAATAAATAAAAAAAAAAAGCCTTCTTGAATAAAAAGATAATTTATTAATAAAAGAACCATTCATGTCCGCCCATTCTTCTTTAACAACACCAAAAAAATTAAGTGCAGAAAACTAACTATTTTCAAATTTAAACCTTCTTTGAATTAAATTAAAATGAACCCTTACCTCTATTTGGAACAATATTAGAGAGTGGTCAAATACAAGAGCTAAGAGATTATATAATAGAGATTGGGAAAATAAGGCTATCCAATTAAAAGTGACAAGAGATCGATCAATCCTCTCCTCAATTTTATTTTACAGACCCAAGCTCTTTTTCCCATCTGTAGGGATAGCCTTCCAATTGCATATCAAATAAACCACAATCTGAAACATCTTCTCTAAACCCTCTAAATGCTCCACTTTACCTCTCTTGTTTGAGGCATCTAACATATCACTATAATCTCTAATTGAACACTATGGTAGACTGAAAGATGTATAAAAATTTCGTAATAAGTTCTAAGAGGCTCTCTATTACTATGCTCGAGAAACCCATATAAGCTCATTAGTTGCCTATTGCCATTCACCTCATCAAATAATTTCAGATTAATATGGTTTCGAAAGGACTTAACAATAACAAGGTCCTTAGCTTTCCATAAAATCTCCATCCCACCATTTCTGGCCTCTTTATCTAAAGACATAGCACTATCAAATTTCAATCATACATTGATGTCTTCAATTTTATTACTATAAGCCAAGGTTTCAAACAAAACACCTATATCGAGTTTGTGAGTCTTTGCTAACTCATACAAAGCATGAGCAGCTCAAAGGTGACCTAGCCCTCGACAGTTTCAACTTAGGCAAATCATGGGCTTTAGAAAGCTTGGAGCCCTGAATTTGCTAATAAAAAAATATCCTTAGAGCTAGTGCCATCTAATGCTTGTTTTTGAAGGACCACATTTTGTATTGTGTTCAAAGCCATTTTATCAACTTAGGCTTCCTTATCTGATCAAACCTAATGCTATTGCCCATCCTCAATGAGTTCTAGCCTACTATGTTTAGAAGCATGAGATTGAGCAGTTTCTTTATCTATTTCATAAGTTGCCATGTTTCCTTCCAAATCACATTGCCCAATTATTGCCATAAATTTCTCCTTATTCCAAGAGATTTCCAAAGCACAAATCTTTCCCATATTGATAACTCGAACTAAGTTAGTGAACTGCCCCCACTTGCCACTTGAACTCATCTCTTTCTCTCAAAAACTATTTCACAGCCATCTATTCTCTCCTTGCGCACCATTCCACCTCAAAGGAGCTTGAAGCCATTGTCCCCACTCTCGCTTAATTCAAACTTAAGCATAGAGAAAATTTTATCACAAAATCAATTTGAATGGCCTAGACAGCCGCAAATAAAGCAAAAGGTGCTCAACTGCTCATATTTAAACTGAATAAGGAACCAGTCACCTTTTGGATTCTTAATCTTCTTAGCACACTTCAAAGGATGCCTACACTCTCACATAAGGAGAGGATATATAAAATTCAAATTACTTAAATCCTGAAAAAAAATGCTTAAATCATTGGTTGCACAATTTGGTTGTGTCTGTATATGGTCACTTGACCCATAATATCTCTTTTTTTATTTACATTGGAAATTGGGAAAATTTCCTATTCTTTAGGCCGATCTTTTTGGAGAAAATGAGATTTATTAAAGATGATTTATTTAACTGAGATATCTATTCATAATTAGAGAGGTGTGACTACCAATTAGACTATTTTTAGCGTCAAGTAAGCTGTATGATGATGGGCATTTAACGTCCTGCTTAGAAATATAATTAAAATGCAAAAATTAATCACAATGGATTGCATCTAAGAATTTCTTACCAGATGCTGGATTCCATATATTGAAAAAAATTGCTAGGGCTTTGGTGGACTGCATGGCCGGTGGTTTATGAGAAGAAAATCAGTGCATGATCACTGACGAAAGATTAGGAGTCTCCTTGGTATAGTGGCTTCCTAGTTCCCAATACACAAGGGAGCATCAACAATTCTGATTTGGTAGCCAAATGTAAAGAGTTTTAAACTTCACAGTTAGAGAAATGCTATATGCAAGAGTTTGATTTCTTCTTTTTTGAGATTGAAACTGTAACCAAATATTGATATGGCAAAATATCATAACAGAATGAAAAAAGAAATCATAGGTCAGGAAAACAAAGAAACTACAGAACGAAATAGCATCGCAGCCAGGGAAAGCATTCTAATATATTACCAATTGAAGAAAAAGAAGATTAACGTTTTCCAGGTAGAAAAAAAAAAAAATAGTCTTAACTTCTAAACCATTATGCAATATGAAGATCAATTTTTTGCAAACTATAAAGAGACCAAAGCCAAAGTCTTCTTCATTCCATCCATAATCAGTTACAAAAATAACAAATCAACAGCCATTTGGAGTAGTCTCTAGATTACTACCACTACCAATAATCATGAAACATATGTTAAGAAATGAATACAAGATACAAATCCTTAAACCAACGAAGAGGGGTAAAAAATGGAGGAAAGGGGAAGGTTGCTCAATTACAAACCAACCATTTAAAATTAGACTTGTGTAAGCAACTACTAAATACAAACCACCCAACTTCAAATTTTGGGAAATAATAAATTAAGGGTAAATTTTAGAAATGAAAAAGCAAGTTGCACAAATCAGTTGATGACTAATTAACTCAATTCAAATTGCAAACAAAACCACTGCTTATCTCAGTCCAAGTGCCTTTTATTGGTCGCCATGAAGTGCACAAGAAATCCAATCTGAAGCTGCTACATGAGTGTCTGCCTTTACTTGTGGTGAAATCGATAGAGGAGTTATAGCAACCTAGAGTTCCAAATGTAACACAAACAAAATTAATCATCATTTTTCAGTACAGTTAAGCTGAGAATTGAGGAGCAAAGGCAAGAATAATTCTTCAAAAACCAATCTCCAATTTTAGCAGAAAATCCAAAAGTTAGAGCAGTAAAAGAAAATGCTTTTCCTTAATGTTCCTTAGTCTTTAAGACCTCATCACTTAGACTGCTACCATCATGAATAAAATCTGAAATAGTGAGCTTGTACCATTCACAGCTGTTGCTTTGATAATAGGCATAATATAGTCCCATCCCTCAAATGGTTTGTCAAACACAATAAAACATTGACCAAATTCATGCCTCCCCAATTTCAATGGTTATAAAACCAGTTCATGTCAAAAGTATAGGGTTTTAACTTACAAATCCATTTTCAAGTGCTCTGAAATCCAACTCCTCATCAGTATCTTCCTGCTCCTTGTCCAGAAACTGAAATATATTCATACCAATGCCATCTTAGTTCACCAATAGTGAATAGTTTTTTTGTGGAAAAGGAACAAAAGCTAACACTGGCAAGTGAGGACAATCACAATAAAACCAAACAGATTAGAGATATAATAGAACATTAAGGATATCTCTAGTGCAAGACCTTTTTTTTTTTTGAATAAATGAAATATATTAAAGTTACACCTTGAATCCACATATACAATGGACTGAATAAAGAAGGCATAAGGATTCTCCAAGAACATATAGACCATTTCAATTCTCAAAAGGTATCTGCAAAGACACACTGAAACCAGGTCTCTTGTAATTTCACATCAGCTATACAACTTTATAGGTCTTGAGTTAGGTGGTGTTTGTTGAAACAGAAAATTAAGTGCTGAAAATTTAAGAGTTGAATTTTAAGTACTAAATGATTTAAATGTTGAAAGTTTTTAATTGCATAGTTGTTTAACATGAATTGAAAATTAAGAGCTGAATCTAATTAATCTATTTTATAATTATAATTATTATATAGATATTAAATGAATCTTGTTTTTAAAGTAGAGTTTGTTGATATATTAAGGATATACAGGTCATATTAATAAAAATATTATTTGTTAGCTGAGCTGTTAAGAGATGATATAAAGTTAAAAATTTTGACTTATTATTTTAAAAGAATTCTAACTGAACTAAACTTTTTTAGTAATTGATAAATAAAGTTATCAAACAAGTTTAAAAAAGTAAGTGCCTAAAATTTTAATTTTAAGTGTTGAATGATGTTATCAAACAACTCCTTAGTTAACAGAAGAATTTCAAGCAACTTCAAATGCAAGCAAAAGAAGCTTTTGACAAAAGGTTTGAACAAAAAGAAACAGCAACAGAAAAATACTTTCCTGTCTGATACCCTAACTCAAATTCTCACTGAAAATAAGGCATTAGAAATCATTCTTGCTAAGCAAGCCCATCATTAGAGTTGTTCCTATACATAAAGTTAGTTCATGCCATTATTTCTTTACCTCTAAACGAAAATATTTTTTCACTCGACTTGTATCAGATTTTCCTGCAGCCCCAACTGATTCAATCTCTACATTCTTCTTTTGTGTTGTCAGACGGCGAGCAGCACCCTGAGAAAAGCAAAAGAATAATACTCGTCCATAAAGATAAAGATGCACCATGGTTATTCTTTCTGAAAGGCACCACAAACAACAAAAAACAATGCAATGACTTTTGGTGAGAGCTACTCACGAGAGCAGAGGCATCTCGACTGAGCTGTGCAAGCTGAATGCCAAGACTTTGTTGATTAGACATGAAATAGCCAGCAGAAGGATGCCGGTTTGCTGAAACAGCTAGCCAGCTAGGCAAAGATCTCCACATACTTTGCTTAGTCAGTTTGAAACCCTGACAAGTGAAAACAAGTTCCATAAAGGGATTCGATACAGAGTATTAGCTGAGAGAGGCATCTGAAAGAATGAAGATACGATCTAGAGTAAGCAGTGCAGCATAATGTTTTGCTCCTTGAATAGAGCAGATAAAATTACAAAGAGATAAAAGGAACCATTGCCTAATATTTAATGCCATCGCTTGCATTTGTATACCAAATAAAACTTGGTGAAGATATAAGACATGTTAATAAATGTTACTACAACCAGGAATTGGGTAACACATCATGCTTTTATATCATGTCACTGGGAAAGACACACCTTGACATAAATATGCAATGAGTTACTCTTTGTATCACTAGTACAGGACCAAATACAAAATGAAAAAAGAGAGGAGGATGGCAGGGGAGGGATGACAGGGATGGACAGACAGTGAGATTAAAGTTGGCAGGGGAAAAAAAACTAACACAAGGAATTAAATGTTTTTAAATAGACATCTTGATTGTCAGACCATAAAGTTCACACCTTCAGTTTTGTTGATTACTTTAATTAGAGGATATAAAACTAAGAGCTTAGAGACCAAGAAAGGATTATGGTAAAGCCTGTAGAAGGCACAGGATGGTATTAATAACTATTAATATAAAAAAGTCCTCCAATTTATTTCGTAACTTGGACAAAATCAAACAAACATTTTTTATAGATTCCTTTATGGTTGTTTAAATTCTACATGAATGTCATTCAAAACCTTTGGTAATGAACATTCATAAAGATATCCCCAAAATACGTCAGAGTAGAAAACCATTTGTATACAAATGGTTAAGCCTCTACCTAAGACATATAATTCAAATTTAGTATTGCAGCATGCTTAGACCACTAAAACCAGCAATTGCTGCCCAAATAATATGGATCAATGTCTTCCAGAACAGATTGAGTGTGCAAACTTCAACAAAAGATGTTAGAAGTACATATATCTTCCTTTCCAGATATAACAGGGTCCATACTTTTCATTCACAAATATTCAACTTTGCCCATATACACATGTTGCTCTTCCAAATCCAAGCTCCACTGCTTCTTTTTCATCTACCATTAAGCCTAAAGTCCTTCTTCCAATTGATTAATGCATAAGGCTTAAGATCTAATTTGTCAAAAACATCTTGCTGCCTCTTCACCTACAGAACTTCACTTATGCTGAAAAATCCTGATTAATGCACAAGGTACTCAAAAGGCACATCTCAACATGTCATCCAAGTTGCAGATTGCATATTTCATATGAGTTACAGTCAAGCATTTATTCAACAGTAAGGTGTCCCACCATCCAGGACAAGGTCTTACCAGCAGGATGAAATTTATACCTCAGATTCACTTTAATGTAGATGATGATATAAGCTAATATCATGAAATGACTCTTAAATCACACCAAAATTTGTTTTACCAACATCATTGAAGAAGAATTTTAATCAATATTTTAATACCTACTACATTAAAATTTATGATTGTGATCATTTTTCAAATTTATAGGAATTTAAATGCATTTTCTATTGGTGTGCCTTGGTGTTGGTCCAACAAATTATTTTCTCCACAACTACCTTATGATGGCAGTTCAAAACTATAAATGAAGATTGCTAGATCCAAAAGAAGTGTCTTCACTCTGAATGTATAAAATGCTCACCTTGTTTGTGGACGGAGATGTGGGAATGTCTATATGCAGGGAGCACCCCATCGGGAAACCTCCTTTCTCGATGTCTCTGATTGCAGCATTTATCAGAGGCAGACATACAGCAACTGCATCCTTAAAATCATTTTCCTGGCTTTCATCCTTCTTCCTACAATGATTGAAACTCTAAAAAAAATTTGCTTATAACTTATGAGAAGAAAAGAGCTGTAAAGTCCACATCACAAACTAACCAGTTCAATGATATTGATAGGGATGGGATACCAGAAATTAATGCCTCTCGAGCTCCAGCAACCGCACCTGAGTAAAGCCTGACAGATTTTCAAGAAACAAATCAATCTTGAGCCTCAAACTGGAATGAAATGTACTTGTATGGAGAAAAAGATCAAAGATGCTATTGTTTTATTGTTAGTATGATATGACTGAGACCCACAGATTCAGATGAGCAAATTTAAAATCAATTGTTCTTCACTGAAAGACTACTGGAGTTTCAAACAAGCTAATATGAGAATGATGTATAAAGCTCTTCACAATGCTTACATGTGATGACCACAGCTTGATCCCCGGTTAATTCCACTTATCACCTGAAAATGAGATCAAATAACTTGTCAAAAAAAAAAAAAAAATTCCAAAAGTTTTATGCAATCTGATACATAACAGCTTATTAAAACTAACCAGTAAAGGCTTTGACCAAGAAAACAGTGCTCCAGATAATGCCAACGAGACACAATCTACTGGAGTCCCTGATCACCAAATTCTATTACTTCAGCAGATAAGCAACCAACAATATCAAACGAAAATTTTTAAATGAAATTCTGAACTATTCTGAGTTCCTCATTTCATTACAATTCAAAACCTGTAAATTCAACAAAAACTCTAAAATCACGTAATTGTCTTGGAATTATAAAATAAAATGAACATAATATTAATACATCTAATTCAGTTTATAAATTATATGGGCATAGGTAAAAAGCAGTCCTACCTGAAACTTCGTAAGCTATAGCACCATTAATTTCGGCAGAAGTCACGGCAATTGTTTCTTGCAGAGTAATAGAATGACCAGCCACTGATTTATCCCTAAACCAGCAGATTCATAAACTAAAGAAATCACAACATATTACCAAATTCAACACCTATACTAGAAAGGAGAAAAAAACATATGAAGCACATAAATCCTAATCCAAAGCAAGGAAGAGGGAGAGCTGAACAAAAAAGTAATAATAATAATAAAGCACACATCTTTGTACTAAACCATAACAAGGAAATGAAGAGACAAAAAAATTAAAGGCATCCCAGTGAAGCAAACAAGCGAGGCAACGATAAATATCACAAATCGAAGAGAACCCACATACTCAGATAAGCTAATTAGACTATAACACAATTAAGTAATAAAAAAGGAAGGAAAACCCACGATTGCGGGGCGCAGACATGGACATTGTAGAGGCCTTGACGGACGAGAGCATCAACAAGGACAACAAGACCAGGGGAGTCAATCCCATCTCCATTAGTGACCAAAACAATAGGTTTGGAATTATCTTCAACAAAAGTAGAAGTAGAGGGCTCCGCAGAAGACATATCAGAATTATTATTAGTATTATCGTTAGATGGGTTATCTTCTTCTTCATTTCCTTTTCTGCTTAACAACACTTCTTGAAGATTGGAGACCAACCCAGGAGGCAGCAAGTTGTTCCTTACAGAAGTCATTATTTGTGGGGAGCAAATCAAAACCCTAGAGAGAGAGAGAGAGAGAGAGAGAGGAAAACAAAAGGAGAATAATAAAGACGCGAAGATGAGAAAGGGCAATGAATAGATGAATGGATGGACAGACAGACCGGGTCTAACGGGGCTTACCTGATAGAAAGAGAGAAAAGAGGTTATAGAGGCAGAGAGAGGTTGATGTTGTTGCAAAGTGGCATGATTAAGGCGAGAATTTCAAGGTACGGCGTGTTTTCTAATTTTTTGTCGTTGAACCAGAGAGCAGAAAGATGTAAAGATGGCTTGGAAATTTAGATTTTTTTTTTTTGTACATTAAAAAATATTTTACACTAAGACAGCAGTTGATGATTGTTGTCTAATAGTTTAAATATATTAGATAAATGTTAAATCATTAAATTATTGTATATGAGCATATAAAATTTCACTCTTTAAGGTAAAAAGAAATAAATAATTTTAATTGAGATTAAGATTTAAATTTCTAGTTTTAGAAATAAAAAATTTTTTAAAATTTGTGTATTTTTATTTATCTAGCTAGGCATTTAGAACTTATAAAAATTTTATTTAAAAAAAGATAATCATTTAAAATCATACTTTAAGTTTTTTGAATAAATTTGTGCTACACTTATTATTATATTAAATGATTGAATAAATGATATATATTTTAAATATTTTATATTTAAATAATAATATACACTAATTATTTTATACTTGTCATTTATTAAATAATTTTATTATAATATACTAAAAAGTAGGAAAGTATTTTCCAAAACTCTTGCAAATGGATTATGGAATTGTTAATTCAATGACAAATTATTTGGATCTTAGATTGGTTTTTAGTGTACTATTGTTAATTAAACAGTAAGTGTGTGATCTAAATAATTACACGTCAATATGAATGCACGTGTCATAAGATAATTGCAGTGATTATGTGCTTCCATGTTACACCTTTCTGTGTCAAATCTTTTGCATTTTTTTTTAATGCCTTTCTTTTAAAATAAATTGTGTATTTTTTTTTTTTTAGTTGTTGTATGTGGATATTTCATTAGGCCTTTTTTATACAGTTAAATTATTTGAGAAAATAATTTTATTTTTAATAAACAGATTCATCAAATATGTCAATGAAAAGTTATATATGTTCATGGAAGAATTTAGACTTAAAACTTTTTACTTTTACATTTTCAAAAAAAAAAAAAAATCAATTCCTAATCTATCAATTTGTTTGTCATTATTTATCCATAATTAATTATTTATTGATCACTATTAGTGTCTTGAAAATCAAATCGGATTAGTCAGAATATCATAATTGAATTATTGATTATTTTGATTAATTTTAGATTGATTTTTAATTTTTTAATTATTATAAATATATTTTAATTTTATTTTATTATTAAATCAGTTGAATTAGATTGATTGATTGAATCAATATAAAGATTGATGAGTAACCAATTCACTTACTGATCTTTTTTTAAAAAAAAATGATTGATAATTGATTTTAAAAACAATGATTACCACAAGTTATTAAATAATGTATGAAATGGCAATATATTGAATCTTTCTACATTCAAATATTTCCATGAGTTGTTGCTACCAACTTACAATCAAACAACAAAAGCAATTATTTTTTCAAGGAAGCTTTTTCTCATAGAACCCAAATAGATTGATATTTTTTGTGTTTCCTTGGCATTCATAGTTCTAGCTATCAGTTTGGGGAATTAAGGAATTAGTTGAGTGAAAAGACTAAAGGGGAGAAAAATTAGTTATTAAGCAATGAATGTCTAAAGAACCATGGAGTTCTCTGTTTTTGAGATTGTCATTATTTGTATATTAATTAATTTGTTAGATTTAATTTAACTCTAACTTTTGAAAATTGAGGAGAAAAATAGGAAAATAGAAAAAAATAAATAATAATTCTTAGATATTGCTCATCTTGTCTAATGCATCATATGATAGATGGGATAATATTTTATTATCTATATGACACATGAATTTTGTCTTTAAGGTTTTGGCTTTTACAATAAATAGGATTGATTTTTGGACAATGTATGCCATTGAAGCATCTTATATCTTGTTTATAACGATACAATTAACATGATATGATCCTGTTAGCGAATAAACAACCAGATAATACGATGTGTATCCAAGAACACAGAAAGATAATGCGGTTAGCAATATATTCATCAAATTATTAACTAGAGTTTGATTTATTAACTAGCAAAGATGGTTAATTTATTTATTTTTTTAAGTGGATCGAAAAAGATGAGTTCGATATAATATCAAAGTTTTAAAATTTAGCAATCAAGATAGAGAGTTCTGTTCTGAATTAGGCGTCAAATCGAGATCGGATTATAATATAATTTAATATTCTATATTGTATAAAAATCAATTTATATTATATAAATATATGTATTAGTGAATTTTAAATATAATTTTATATTATATATTATATAAATATATAAAACATAAAATAAATATTCAGAAATATTTATTATATTTAAAGATTATAGATTATGAAAATAATTAAAATAACATCGCTTCAATACTAATATAATATTTTTTTTATAAATTACCTTCAATCTTAATTATTTATTGTTTTAAAATTTATAAAACTGTATTATAAAAAAGATAATTGAAGTAGAATTTGAGATTATAATAAATTTATTTTAAAAAAAAGATAATTGTTATATGTAATATATATAATAATTCAATCAATATAATTCTAAGTTTTTTAATAAATAATCAAAAAATAAAAAATTGAGTCAATGCAATCCAAATCGATTGGTTACTGAATTTTGATAGAATAATTGATCAACTCTTATCAATTTCAAATTAAAAACTTTATCTTGACTACTTAAAAGTTCGATTTTAAAAGTTTTTTAATTCGACTAAGGCTGAGCTAGGTCTAAAATTCCTATATAATAAACAAAAGTTAATTCATGCAATTGATTCCTTCTAAAATTTTAGATAAAAGAGAAATAGATATATCATATAACACTTTGTTTCTGTCATTTATGACCTTTTTTTTTTTTTTTTTAAGGATTTAGATAAAAGAAGAAATATATGTGAGTGCATATGAGCATGCAAGAAGATATTTTTCTATAGTTATATTACTTTGGCAAAATAAATGATGAGGCTTTAAATTTTATGTGATCTTTATATTATTAAATTTTTGCATTTAAATCATATATTTGACTTTCTATTACATCAGGAACTTTAGTGATAAAAAAGTAAAATTGATGAAAAAAATCATAGATAAAATTTAAAATTAAAAAATTACATTATTATTTCAAAATTGAAATCATCAAAGGTGCAAAAAATAAACAAAACTAATTTTGTGACTCTAAATTTTTCAATTTTATCAATTATATAATGTTGTTTTCTTGAAGGCAATCCAACCTTTTAATGACGTTTAGATTGCCGTTAATAAACTTTATATAATTTCGTGTCTGTTAATTTATTAACATAATAAAAATAAAAATTTGGTGACTCAATATATATAAATTAATATCTAAAAGCCCAATAATATAATAATGTAAAGTTCGAAGACTATAAAATGCATTTTTTAATCACTTTTGAATTATTAATATACATCACTTAGGATAGATAAAATGACTCCTTACAATAATGCTTCAATCTCTATCACAAATATTTTAAAAAAATCATATTGCTTACCACTTATATTCAATAATATCCAAAACATAAAATAATTCCAACTTTAAAGAGATGTGGGAAAATGGTCGGTTATTTATTGTCAAACAAATCGAATTGGGCTTTGTTTGAGAATACTAGTTAATAATCTAGTAATTAGCTGATAATTTTGTTGTACCTAATAATCTAGTAGTTGAAAATATGATAACTAATAATTTAGCTAATTGATGTAAAAACGTTTGATAAAAATAGCTAAAAATGTAATTGAAAAATGTAAAGTGACATAAAAAAATATTAACTATCATTTAGGTAAAAAATGAGCGTAAAACAGAAAAAAAAAATCATAATATAGTAGTTTATTTAGTTGAACGCTAGTTCTGTTAATTTTTTAAGAAGATAACAATCTTTTTTTTAAGGAGATTATATTTTAATTTTTTTTCAAATAATCTAGTTTAGCAAATAAAATTTATTGATAAAACTATCTTATATAAATAGTTAAACTAAATTATAATATAGATTATATTTAATTTTGTCATACCAAACAAAGCCTTAGTTGAGAAGAGAGCAATGTTGATTTGTGAAGGATATGAGATATGTTGGATTAAATGAAGTAGATGGAGTTGGTATCATCTATAAAGTCAACTTCTTAATCAAATCTCAAGTAATTAATCACTTTGTTATTATTATTTTTAATTAGCACGTAGAGTGGAATGAGCTGGTAATCAAGGCTTATTAGGTGGTGAGCCAATTAATAATATTTCATGAAGATTTGCGAAATGTTCATTAATGATTACATCAAAGCTGGCTTTGCTTTTAGAAAATTTGGTGGATGAATCTATAACAAATTATTACTAATAATAATGATGATTATGATGAGAAATGTTGTCTGCTATGAGTTGTGGAAGTCACGTCACAAACTAAATTCGGGGATTGCAAATGCAATGCAGGCAGTACTGGATTGAACTGGAGTGTGTTATCATTATTTATTCATCCTTCATGGGCTATATATCACTATCCATTTTTATTTTTGGATAATTGTGCATATTATAATTTAATATATTATTTAAAATAAAATTTAAATACTAATAAATTTAAATATTTATTATTAATATATAATTAAATAAATAATAATATATTTTTCTAAGTAGATAATTTATACATATTATTTTTTTGCCTTATTTTTAATTATCTATTTTATAATTTTCCAATATATTTTTTATTCTTTTAATTTCATAAGTTTATATATATCAAATTAATAGACCTCTTAATGACATATTTATCAAATAATTAACTTGACAAATGATTAGTTGTTGTTTTAAATATATTCTTCAATTTGATAAATAATAAACTGATATCTCAAATAAATTTCAAGATCAAAATTAATTATAAATTAGTCATAGATTTGTGCAATACATGAAATGATTATAATAATAAATTTTAAATAATTAATATTTATTTTTTATTAAAAAATTATTTAACTATTTAAATAATTAATTATTATTTTATAAAAAAGTTATTATCAAATAAATAAAATGATAAAATAATTTTAAACTTATAATTGTGTACAGAAGTAGTTATAAGAAAGAATTATCTATTGGTTTATATCTTCAATTTTGTATGATATAATTTCTAGAGAAAATTTATTAAATTTAAATAAATTAAATTCTTGATAATTAATCAAATAAATAATATTAAGAATTTTATAATAAAAATAAAATGCATAGATAATTATAAATTATATATGTGTGTGTGTGAAATAATTATAATAAATGATTGCTTATTGATTCACATCTCTAATATTGTGTAGCATAATTTTAAAAGAAAATTTGATAAACTTTAAAGAAATCATTCCTGATAATCTATTATACTACTATATACTTAGAATTTTGAACAATTAATGGATTCATTTAAATCTTAGTTTCATATTTAAAATTTTTATTTTTTATATTTTCTAATTTCTTATTAAGAAATATTTAGAATTTTTATTTCAAAATTTTTTGATTTTCTATTTAGAATTTTTTCATATGATCTTAAATTTTTGTTTATAATTTTTACTATTTATATTTTTTAATTTTCGACTTAGAATATCTTTTTTATATGAAAAATTATTTTTAATTTTTTATATGATAGTTTTTTATAATATACTATAAAATAATGACACATGACTATATTATATATAATTATTTAATAAATTATAAATAATTATTTAAATAGGGTGAATTGGATTAGGAGAATTAAAGACTTTTATGACTTTAAAGATCAGAGGTATTCAATAAAAACTTTAAAAAAAGTTTATAAAAATAAGAGAATATTCAATAAAAAATTATTAAAAACTTTCAAAAAGTCTATAAAAATTAGGGTATATTCAATGACAAATTTTGTAAAGTCCATAAAAATTTATCAATATTTAAAAAGTGATTGAGTTATAAAACTAATAGACTTTGTAGAGTTTGAATGATTTTGTGATGATTAAATTTCTGTATTAGTAACTTTATTGATGTTGATGTTGATTTACATTGATATTGATGTTGATTTTGTAAACAAAGTCTAGAGGATTCTCCTAAAACTTCGGTAATTGTTAATGCAAATTTTTTGGCTGAGTTAAGGGATAGAAATTAGGATGTTCTTACTATTTATTATATGTGGTGCTATGGCATGATTTGATGGTTTTAAATTGTGTGATGAATAGTTGATTTGAGAAGTTTTGAACATAGATTATATGGAAGGACTTCAATAATTTAATGAGTTTTATTTTTAATAAAATTTATAATTTAATATATCATCTTTAATAAATTTAAAAAACCAGACTGTAAATTCATCTTTAATAAATTTTAAAAATTAGGCTGTAATCAAATATATTATTATATATTTTGTATTGCTCAATTTAATGATTTATATAATAGATAAAGTCATAATTTAGAAAAAAATCATCAATTATTAGATGTCTTGAAATATTTCTAAATAGTTTTTTCTTTTTTACAATTTTATTATAAAAAATCAATAGATGATAGTTAATGATATGAACTATGAACTACCAAAACTATTGAAAGGAACATTAAGTTTAAGGTGATAATATTGATGCTACATTTACATGGTTAAAGATAACTTGATATGGCTCTTTGATTAGAGCCTCATATAATTAATGCTTTTAAAATTAGATTGAAATTGAACTTATCGGTTAAATGGTGTTCAATTTAATCCATTTGATTGATTTAATTCATTTGATCATTTTATTTTGAAAAATATATGCATATATACTTAAAAAATATTTAAAAAATTAAAAAAATATATAATATGACAAAATAATAAAAATATTTTTAATATTTAAAGTTAGAGTAAAATAGTATAAGTTTTAGAAATTCTTAAAATTGTTCACAAAATAACATAGTTTTTGATAATCAATTTTATTTTGCTTTCAATTTTAACTATTTTTTTTATTTTGACTGATTTTATTTAATTTTAATTATTTTTTATTAATTAATTTTAAATATTAAATCAAATTAGATCACTAATTGATTTTTAATTTTGTTTATTTGATCGATCAATTCTATCCCACGCTAAAAACATTGCATATAACCAATCATCATTTTGGTGATGTGAGAAATCTTTGACCAATCCTCCCCACCGAAATTCACCATGTAGCAAAGGACAAACAGATTTCTAGAGAATAAAGTGAGGAGTTGATGATATGTTTGCATCCTCACCTTCTTCATCCAATTTTCCTCTAAACGATCTAGATGATAATCTATTGCTTCCCTACTCATTGTAAATCGGTCTCCAAACGTTGCATCTTGAAACGTCTGCGTTTGGCTAGGTGCATCTCGACACCAAACATAACACACCATTTCAGCTCTTTATATCATGTGCCTTTAGCTCTAAATGATCTGCATAGTATGTTTTCTTGTTTGGTCAACCTGGAAGATTTGATTTTTTAAGAGATGTAGCCTTCCTAGAAAAATAGGCCTTGGCTTATTACCACTACTAACTCACTTTGTGGTTATCTCCTCTGTTGGAGTAGAGGAAATTGAGCTCTCAAATGTGAATCGCCTTAGTTTCGTTTGTGTTTATCGTTATATGGTTAAATGTAATTTTAGTGGAGCTCCTAATTGGACATGCATATGGTGCTACGCATCTGGAATAGAAGAATTCCAAAATATATGTGTTAGAATTTGCTAATATTAATTATCGATTTATTTTAATTTTTTAGAAAACGGACTAAATAATATAGTTTATTGATTAGTAGGTAAACTCAATTAAAATAATGATCAAATGAATTATAAACTTATGATACATTTAGTAAGCCGATATGGAAGACGGTATGTGTAGGTCTAATTTAACATCGACCTATGATGGGTGAACCTATTAAATTTATTATAAATAGATAAAGTTTCCTCTCCTGCCTTTTAACCCTAACCCTAGTTGCTACACCCATTAGTAGGCGTCTTAAGAAAATGTCAAGAAGAGGAAAATTTAGCTCTTGATTTCATTCTTCTGATCTCTTTTTTTGGTGTTTAATTTCAATGGTTGATATTATGGCTCAAAACAATTTCATATCTACTGCGCAAATATGTACGCTATTTGTTTCCGCTTAACTGTTGATTGATGTTCTAAATTTATATACTAGATTCTGAATAAATTCTTACACATGGTATCAGAGATATGTATTGTACATGATTTATAATCCTAAATATTTTGTATTGATAATTAAGTTATGAGTCTATTTACTTATTTTATCTAAAGAAGGGATCATAAAAAAAAAAAAGGGGGTCATCCATCCATATGCCAATCAAGACCATGAGAGGCTTTCATAAAAATTCTCGTAAGGACCAAATCGTATTATTTTATTTTATATAGTTGTAGAATAGATAGGGTCAAATTGTATTATTTTATTTTATATAGTTGTAGAATAGATAGGACCAAATCGTATTATTTTATTTTATATTACTTTCATGTTTAAAATTTTTATTTTTTAGATTTTCTAATTTTTTATTAAAAATAAAATTTTTATTTTAAAATTTTCTGATTTTTCTATTTAGAAATTTTTCATATGTTCTTGACTTTTTGTTTAGGATATTTACTATTTATATTTTTTAATTCTCGATTTAGAATATATTTTTTATACGACAATTTATTTTTTAATTTTTTATTTAAGATTTTTTATATGACAGTTTTTTATACTATAATATAAAACAATGACATATGACTATGTTATATATTATTATTTAATAAATTATAAATAATTATTTAAATAGGGTGAATTGGATTAGGAGAAATAAACTTTTATGACTTTAAAGATTAGAGGTATTCAATAAAAATTTTTAAACAAATTTATAAAAATCAGAGAATATTCAATAAAAAATTTTTAAAAACTTTTAAAAAACCTATAAAAATTTGGGTATATTCAATTATAAATTTTGTAAAATCCATAAAAATTTATCAATATTCAAAAAATGATTGACTTTTGAAATTAATAGACTTTGTAGAGCTTGGATGATTTTTTTTTTTATGATGATTAAATTTCAGTATTAGTAACTTTATTGATGTTGATGTTGATTTTGTAACAAAGTCTAGAGGATTCTCCTAAAACTTCGGTAATTATTAATGCAAATTTTTTGGCTGAGTTAGGGGCTAGAAATGAGGATGTTCTTACTATTTATTATATGTGGTGCTATGGCATGATTTGATGGTTTTAAATTGTGTGATGAATAGTTGATTTGAGAAGATTTGAACATAAATTATAAGGAAGGTCTTCAATAATTTAATGTGTTTTATTTTTAATAAAATTTATAATTTAATATCTCATCTTTAATAAATTTAAAAAACCAGACTGTAAATTCATCTTTAATAAATTTTAAAAATCAGACTGTAATCACATATAATATTATATATTTTGTATTGCTCAAGTTAATAATTTATATAATAGATAAAGTCACAATTTAGAAAAAATAATCAATTGTAAGATGTCTTGAAATATTTCTAAATAGTTTTTTCTTTTTTACAATTTTATTATAAAAAATCAATAATGATAAGTTAATGATAGGAACTATGAATTACCAAAACTATCGAAAGGAACATTAAGTTTAAAGTGATAATATTGATGCTACATTTACATGGTTAAAGATAACTTGATATAACTAATGCTTTTAAAATTAGATTGAAATTGAAGTGATCGGTTAATTGGTGTCCAATTTAATCGGTTTGATTGATTTAATTTATTTAATCATTTTATTTTGAAAATATATACATATATACTTAAAAAATATTTAAGAAATTAGAAAAAATATAATATGACAAAATAATAAAAATATTTTTAATATTTAAAGTTTGAGTAAAATAGTATAATTTTTAAAATTTTTCACAAAATAACATATTTTTGATAACTAGTTTTATTTTGCTTTCAATTTTAACTTCTTTTATTTTGACTGATTTTATTTAATTTTAATTATTTTTTATTGATTAATTTTAAATATTAAATCAAATTAGATCACTTATTGATTTTTAATTTTATTTATTTGATTGATTTCTATCCCATGCTAAAAACATTGCATATAACCAATCATCACTTTGTTGATGTGAGAAATCTTTGATCAATCCTCCCCACCGAAATTCACCATGTAGCAAAGGACAAACAGATTTCTAGAGAATAAAGTAGAGGAGTTCAATTGAAACAACTCAAACACTAGGCAATCATTTCAGCCCTGCATATCCCGAAAGAAGAAAAAAAAAAAAAAGTTGCCTTACCTCAGCAAATTTCTCTGACTGGCTCTAAATCAACCACTATCCTTTTTCTTTTATCAATTACAATCATTAGAATATCCAAATTAGAAACCGTACTTAAGAAGGATTTAGAAACCTACAACGTTTAGGAAAAAGATTACATAAATCTTATATATACATATATGTTACTCAGTGGCAGCATAAAGGCTGAGTCTTTTTATAGGTTCCCAATACAATATGAGGAGACAAGCTATGGTTACAACTATCATGGCCTATGATATGTTTGCATCCTCATCTTCTTCATTCAATTTTCCTCTAAACGATCTAGATGATAATCTATTGCTTCGCTTCTCGTTGTAAATCGGTCTCCAAACGTTGCAATTCTCTAATCTCCTATCCCTTTTTTGTTAGCCGCTTTATAACTCACCATGCCAATCATCACGACAACAATGGTGACTGCCAAAAACTGACTTATTATATCAGTTTATCACAACCCACATACGTTATCCGTAGAGTCCAATGATCCTGTTTTCAGATCTCGCGGATTCACAGTAGCACTACAACTTCAAGGTTTTAAATACAATTGTGTCGTCGCAGCATGCAACGACTTGCTGTTACTCGAATTCCTAGCAGACGAATACAAGCAGCCATGGAAAACGCATGCAATGTATTGCATCTATAATCCGTTCACAATTCAATGGAGTTTTCTCCTCTTGTTTAGACGTAAAGAAAAATACTTCAAACCTTATGCCTATGCAATTATTTGCGAACCATTTTAGTCTAGACCTGTACAAGAAGGTGATCATCATTACGCCATCAATCCTAAGTATATGTGTAGAGTACTGATTTTTATGGTCTGTACAAATATTATATAGTATATAATTTTTAAAAAATAAAAAACTAGAAAAAAGAAAAAAACTTATCTGAGACTACAATAATAGTGGAAAATTGAAATATGAACTTTATATAAAGTGAAAGAGTATATAGAAAAATAAAAATAAATAAAAAAAATTTTAATAAAAAAAGAAAACAAAAAAAGAAGTATATGAAAATAAGAAAATATATAAAAAAATATTTTAAAAATTTGAGGAGCTAAGTTATAAAATATTTTTAAACAAGGAAACTATATATATGTTTATGTAAGAATGACTTACAATTTTAAGGAGTAAAATAATTTTTCAAAAATTTTAAGGGGGCTACAAGATATATATATATAATTGCCCATTCTCGTCCGTCTTTCTGTCCGCCCCTGCCTCTGAGGATTGGGTATGTGAAATGTTAAATGATGAGGAGAAAATTACCTTTTTCTTTTTCTTTTTTTTTTTTTTTTCTGTTTGTAATTTCATATTATGGCTTTTTAACAACTTGGTCTCTCTCTCTGCTGATCAATTGGCAGACCAAAAGCATAGCCACCTTCTGCCTGGTTACGGAATTGACCCTTCAATTCAGCGTAGTCACAAAATTTACTATCCTGACAATTATTTCTATTCTTAGAGCCTTTCCCCGTCTTTGTTCTTTTTATCTGCTAGTAAGTGAGACAATTATAATTTACACTTCTTGCCGCTCCATTGGTCCATAGTTCATGTGTCACATATCAATTAGAGAATGCTTATGATTCATGCATTGTATTAGAAAGGTATCATATATTGCATCTTAAAAGAGAGAGGAGTAGCTAAGTAAAAAAAAAGTTAAAATAGGAAGCGGGTTCAGTCATAGCATTGAAAAAAAAAAAATTATTTCAATGCCAATGGCATTTGGCTACTGTTGTTGACTTAGAGTATTTATTTAAAATCTGTTTGGAATAGTGGCCACAATTGTAAATTTGACCAAACTTGTATTTATTTAATTTCTTCACAATCGACTTCATTGCTTATAACCACTGACTTATATTCATATACTAAATTGTGTAAAATATTAGAGGTTAATGCTTGTGTAGATGCGGGAATAATTCATTGCATGTGTGTATAAATAAACACCTGCCTATCTTCATATTTATTTGCGAGGGTGGTTTGAGACTAGATTTGAGTTTACTTTCTTCACTGGGTTTGTTTGTGATCGTCCATGGAATTTTTTTTTTTGTTGTCTTTTTTTTTTTCAAAAAAAAAATTATTTGGAGGGAGAAAACAAGATCCAAAAGAATATTATGCAGGTTCATGGGTAGTCCTAATTAGGAGTAAGTCTCCAAATATAGGTTAAAAAAGGAAACTAACAGTAGTTTTTGTCTGGATGTCTGAGGTCATGAAGTCTACAATTAAAAGTTTAGTGGAATTGAAAGAAGGGTGAATTCTACAATAACGAGGAAAATAAGTTAAAATATATGCTGAGATGTCCTTGAGCCTTAATGAATAATGGCATTGTGCAAACCTAAACTTACTTCTACCTGCCTTCTGATCCCTTGCACTCAACTATATGGTTCTGTACTTTAGAAAGGATGCTGCCATTGCATGAGATGAGAAATTTCGTAGTAATTTTTCTAATCAAGAACTCTCTATACTACTGCATCAGTTAAATATATGATCGTAGTCTTGGGACTGGGAATCCATGTGTTACAGTAATATTTGCCAACACTCAGGCTATTTGACGTGGGATTCGATATGATAATGATATTCTTCTCATGGTTGCTGACCCTTTGTACAAAAAAGATGCTGAACAAGAATAGTTTGAATCTAGTGAATACGTACCTCAACTTCTGGCAGAAGTTGAACTTCGTTGGTTCCATAGCACCCCAAGCCAGATGGAGTTTGCCATCTACTTGCTGAAAAAAATGCTTGTGCTCTGAAGAAGCTGATCATCACCCAACACGTAAAAGTGTAGTTTTCAAAGTGGCAGTCATGGGAGGAAGAACGCCAAATGATTTATGAACAACTGAAAGAATTTGATAAAGATGGGGTACTAGTCATTCGATGAATGCCCATGGACGGTAATCTCCTCCTGATTGATTTGTTGATGTTTGATGACAGTTCGTATGCTACAAAGATTACAATTTTAATTAACAAGAATTATTGATGGTAATTTTTTTTTTTGTTGTGAATTAGGCTTAACTAAAATTTTATCTATTGCTTGCATTTGTTACACTGATTATGATCTTTGAATTTGGAATTAGCAAGTTCTCAATCAAGTTTATTTTGTTAATCATACAAATATTTCTATATAGATGGCGAAAGGATTATTAAGAATAATGTCTAATCGTCTGTTCTCATAATTTGCAAGTTCTCTTATCCATAATTTGGGAGATTGAATTCTCAAAATATAGCAGCAGGTGGAGCTGAGATACTGACCAGTAGTTTTGATTAAGTTTTACAACCGTAAATATCCACTCACATTGTCCGTAGAGTCCCATGATCCTGGTTTTAAATCTCGCGGATCCACAATAACACTGCAACCTCAAGGTTTTAAATATGGTCGTGTCGTCCCATCATGCAATGACTTGCTGCTATTCGAATTCCATGAAGATAGACGCAAGGACACGGAAAACGTACATATACATACATACATACATATATATATATATATATATATATATATATATATATATATATATATATATATATGTAATTTTGGTAGTGAATAAGGGAGAGAATTGGAGACAGAAAATAAAGCGAGAAAATCTAGTCTAGCTGTTTGATCTCTCTGTTTCTAACATTAGTTTTGGAACATGGCGCCTTAGATAAGCTCTCCTCACATTTAATTTCACGCATGATAATTATTCCAGGAAGTTTCCATTATGAATTTTGCGCACCAAAGAGATGTAGTTAGCATATGTACATCTTGTGACAAGCTTGGATAGATAAAATGATGTGAATTCTTTAGTTTAGATGTTGAGATCATATTTTAGGAAATGTTAGCTACCTTAAGCTTGGGTAATCTCTTTTATATGGGGAAGTGAAATAAACAAAGATGCAAGGTGAGGCGTAGGAGTCATTAGATGATTTGTCAGTTTTGGATTTGTTTTGTTTTTTGGGGGTCAATCGAGCGAGAATTTGTATTAATGTAAAATAAACTGTAAAATTGAATACAAGTCGTCAATTAAAAGACAACTAAACGACTCAAAACAAATAAAGAACAATTCAAAATTTAGCATAAATAAAACTAGAGTTCTAAGTTTCGGTGAATTATATGATAACTTATTTATTGAAAATAAAATAAAGAAATTAAAAAAAAGAGAATAAAACTAAGACTCATAAAACACTGTTCTAAAGGGTTTATTGTCCCCAAGATATAACAGCTAGTCAGATGATATTTTATGGAAATAGGAACAACAACTTTTATACTATTTTTGTTAATCCAACAGTGAGTAGAGAGAAAAATATATTGTTAACGTTATAGCAAATGAATGGTAGAGATAATAGAAAGTTTAATGTTAGTCCATATCTGTACGTGACATAAAAGTAGGCTTTTAGTTTTGTAGTTTTAAACTAAGTCAAAAAAATGTGTACATGGGGATAAGGATAATTTTATAGATAAAAAATAAAATATTATAAGAATAAAATAACGAAAAATAGTCTTTTAGAAATACTATACAGTATACAACAATCCCCACATATTTCTAAAAGGTCTTAAAGGAGGAATAATAATAATATTGATGATGTTAATTTATTGAATAGTCATAATAGTCATAAGTGTTAATGATTCAAATCTAGTGTTTCTTGGATTATGAGCCAAAATACTTTTTATTGTAAATTAAAGACCTTATTAATTACATTACACTTTACAAGACTTGTTGTTCAATGTTGTTTTGCGCAAATAGGCCATACATGCACTTGATAGTTTCATGAGTGCTCTAAAAGTGTACCATGATTTTGTAGGAGCGGCCCACTCCACACTCATATAAGTGATTT
Source organism: Omphalea diandra (assembly GCA_949677035.1). Lineage (NCBI taxonomy): Eukaryota > Viridiplantae > Streptophyta > Magnoliopsida > Malpighiales > Euphorbiaceae > Omphalea > Omphalea diandra. Next base: position 10,245 of record CATIWR010609660.1, on the reverse strand, counting down.
CATCAAGTGTATATTGCATTGATATACACCACCCTTAAGGGATATGAAAATCATTAAGAGTTTAACTCATCGTCTCAAATAATGCAATCTAGCACTACACATACATCATAAGAAGGGTCAAGTTATTTATGCTAGCAGGATTAACAAGTGACTTGTTGTTACCCATATAAACCCTATTTATGGGATCTCCATTCACAAAGGTTGGGTTCCTACCATTGTCAATCTCAAATTAGTTTAATAAGTCTCATTTCCTTTAATGTTTCAAAAATTAATTTTTTTTCCTAACGGTTTAGTTAGAGGATCAACCAAATTCACTTTTGACTTCACATAATCAATTTACCACTTCATGTCTTAGATGTATATATCTATTTTTTTTTTCCATTGAGACCTTTGTTGTTTGCAATAGCAATTGTCACTTGGCAATCACAGTGCCAAGACACCGAATGTGTTGGTTGCATGCCCAAAGGAATTTCTATTAGAAAATTCCTTAACCACTCAACTTCTTTACCAGCCAACTCAAGAGCTATAAACTCTGACTTCATGGTTGAAGTTGCAATGATGGTTTGTTTAGTTGATTTCCAATCAACAACACCTCCTCATAAAGTAAAAACATATCCACTTGTGGATTTTATCTCATCTGAATCTGAAATCCAGTTAGCTTCACTGCATCCTTCTAATACAATAGGAATCCATTATATAAAATACCATAGTTCACGGTACATCTCAGATATTTCATTAGTCATACTAATGCACACCAATAATCATTATTGAGATTATGTATGTATCTGCTCAATCTACACACAACATATGCTATGTCAGGTCGTGAAAAATTCATTAAATGCATCAGACTCCTAATAATTTGTGAATACTTAGATTGAGCCACAGGATCACCTCAATTTTTCTTTAGTTGGGTGTTAGCATCATAAAGGGTGCTCACAGGTTTAACATCAAAATATCCAAACTTCTTAAGAAGTTTCTCAACATAATGTTCTTGTGTTAGTATTATACTATCACCCGTTCTTATGATTTTAACACCTAAAATTACATTAACTTCACCTATATCTTTCATGTCAAATTGTGATCTAGAAAACTTTTTTGCACTATGTACCACATCCAAGCAAGTGTCAAATATTAACATGTCATCCACATACAAAGTAATGATTACACATTCATCATCAACACATTTAATATATACACAATTATGCACTTCAATAGATGAAAATACATTGTTCTTCAAAACATTATCAAATTTCCCATGCCACTGTTTAGGTGCTTATTTTAAGCCATACAAGGATTCACATAGTTTATTTTCTTGTCCAGGTATGACATATCCCTTAAGTTGCACCATATATATCTCATCTTTTAAATCTCCATTTAAAAATATAGTTTTAACATCCATTTGATGAATACAAAATTTATAAGCAGAAGCTAGAGAAATTAAAATATACGAATAGAAGTAATCCTTGTTACAGGAACAAAAGTGTCCAAATAATCAACATTTTGTTTTTTTGAAAAAGTTTTAGCTACTAATCTAGCTTTATATTTGTTAATTGAACCATCAGAAAAAAAAAATATTCTTTGAATTTCTTTTAAAAATCCATTTGCAACTAATTGGTTTTGCCCTTAAAAGCAAATCAACCAAATCTCGAGCGTGATTTTGTAAAATAAAATCAAGTTCAATTTTATTATCTTCTTTCCAAAGAGAGGCATAAGAAGATGGTCATTATCAACTAAATAAGTATAAAAATCATGTCCATAAGAAAATTCTTTTCTTTGTCTTTTACTCCTTCTTAAGTCATCATTAGAATTTTTCAAATCATTCACAACAGTAGGTGCATGAGAAATATTCTTAAATAGTAGAAAACCGTGTTCAAAGAATCCAACATTCTTTGTATCAATAATAGTGTTGCATTCTAGAACATCACTTTTTAAGACAAGAAATCTATAAGCAACACTATTATTTGCATAACTAATGAACATGCAATACAAAGTTATAGAACCTATTTTCCTTTTCTTTGGATTGATAACATAACTTTTGCAAGACACCCCCACACTATTAAATATTTTAGATTAGGTGCATGCCTTTTCCACAATTCATAAGGTGTCTTACCCATTTTCTTATATGGAATTATGTTTTGTAGATAACATGTAGATAAAACTCCACAAATTATCAGGAGCAGAAGCACTAACAAGTAAAGAATTCATCATTTCTTTCAGTGTCATATTTTTTCTTTTGGCTACTCCATTTAGATTCGAGTGAATAAGGTGGTATAATCTCATGAATTATTCCTTCTTTTTTCACAAAAGTCATTTAATAAAATATATTCACCACCTCTATCTGATCTAATTCTTTTAATTTTCCCATTTAATTGATTCTCTACTTCTGCTTTATATATTAAAAACATATCAAATACTTCATCTTTATTTTTAAGCAAATAAACCTTTTGTATCTAGAAAAGTCATCAATAAAGGTCATATAAAATCTCTTACCTCTTCTGGTCCTAATTTGTTTTAAGTCACATAAGTCAGTGTGAATTAATTCTAATAAGTTAGTTTCTCTAGTGACGAATACACATGATTTCTTAGTTAATTTAGTTGTAGCACATATTTCACATTTATTTATGCATCCAAAATTAACTCCAATTATGAGACCTAAAGATTGCATTTTCTTTATGTAGGTACTACTAACATGTCTTAATCTAACATGCCACATATCATAAGAATCAATCAAGTATGAAAAAAAAAAAACATTTCCATTCATCACTTCATCAATACTGAGTACAAAGAGATCCTAATTACAATACCCTTTGCCCAAAAAAAAATATTATTTTTTGTCATAACAATTTTGTTCGACTTAAAAGATACCTTAACCCTAACATTCCTAATAGATGCAAAGAAATCAGTTTTACTCTAATACTAGGAACATGCAACACCTCATTCAAGGCTAAATTTTTTTCTAGAAGTAAGCTTGAACATAACTTTGCCTTTTCCCATAACTTGTGTAGTATGAGAATCATTAAGATAGACCATATTTTCATCATCTCCTACTAGAGTGTAGGAGGCAAAGGCATCTCTATTTGCACAAATATGCCTTATTGCACTAGAGTCTACCACCCAATTCTTAGAGTTGGTCACTACATAAGCTTGAGATACCACTGCAACTATGATATCATCTCCTTCAACCGAATTAGCTTTAAGAGGGATTACTACTTTTCACTTTCTTCCTACACTGAGGTGCATGATATCCTGGTTTGCCACAAACATAACAAGTCTCTTTCTTTTTTATATTATTAATTAATTAATTTTGATATCATAATTAGTTTTAGATGATTGATTATCATTTGTTAATTATTTATTTAAGATAAAAAAAAATTGACATTTGTCAAACTAACTATTTGACATATAAGTTGGGTTGCACGAAAACTTCATTGGGTTGACATTTCCCTGTTTCGAAACGTTTCATCCCCGAAACTTCACGAAAACTTCTTAGAAATGTTTTGAGTACGTTTTCGTAATATAGTAAAATTGAAAATTCGTATCCAAATCGGAAACACGTTTTCTAAATGAAAAAATAAAACAAGAAAAAAAATTATAACCAATTAAGAATAAAAAGACTTATTAAATTCCTAAATAATAAAAGAATATTAAAATAAAAATTAAAAAATCCATTAAATTCCTAAACAAGAAAATAATATCAAAATGAAATTTAAAAGCTATCAAATTCCTAAACTATTTAGGATTAATTATTATTAAGAAATTGTAGACATTTTTTTTGTTCTAGAAAACTTGATTTGTTATTTTTTCTTAATTTTTTAGGTTTAATATTTATTGATAATAAATTATATTTGAAATAAATAATATTATTAAATATTTATGTACAATATTAGTAGTTATAAATTGTCTTATGTTTTAAATATTTATATATTTTTCCTTATATTTTTAATATTTTTACGTTTTTTCCACATTTCTATTCTTATATTTTTAATAAATATTATTTCGTGTTTCCATTTTCACCTTTCACTGTTTCTTGTTTCTGTTTCTATGCAACATAACATATAAGTAACTAAAATTTTCTTATAAAACTATCCAATTAAAAAATATAAAGTAAAAACTAGTTTTCATATATCATATAGTTTAAATATTATTTACTTAATTATATATTTTATATGAACATTTTCTTTTATTAATATTTTTAAATATATTTTAAATAATATATTAAATTATAAAGTGAATTATCAACTAGTTTAAATAAATAAATAAGAAAAACAATTCAATTCACACCAAACTAGAAAGAAACTGCATGTAAGAAGGATTTAGAAGCCCATTAGGAAAAAGATTGCATAAATCTTACATAAACATATATGTTACTCGAAGGCCAAAACCCATATTCAGTGGCAGCATAAAGGCTATTGTTATAGCACTAATGGCAGATAAGTTGTTTGATTCAGCGAAAATTAAAACTCGAAGAATCCTTCTTAACGATCTCGATGACAAGCTATCCATCGATTAAGTGTTCAACTAATTTGTGCAATAGAAGAAGTCTTATTGCTTCTACAATGGCGGGGGATAGATGTTTTGAGGTACAATCATCATCAACAGAATCATTAGGTTTGTCCCTCAATAATCTTGGCGATAATATCTTGATTGAAATTCTCCTCCGCTTTTCTATCGCAGAATTCGTAAATCTTTGCAAAGTGGCGTGCAAAGATTGGCACTTTTCTGGCTCTGATCTTTATTTTATTCGACCCGCTTTATAAGTCACCATATCATCAAACAGGATTCTCAATACCGAGATGATAATGATGTTTGTTCTACTATCTTAAGTTATCAAAATTCACAGTGCAAGGAAGAAGCCATTTTTGTGTCTTCCAAACACCCTTATCTCAGGTCCCGCAGATTCAAATTTTCGTATCTGCCTGAGGAGGAAGGAAGTTGAAATTTTAGGGTCCTTCAATGACTTACTGTTAATGCGGTGTAAGGCAAAGGGATTATATTAAGTACTACATTTGTAATCCGTTCACTATGCAATGGGTTGCTCTCTCTTCGCCTTCAAATGGGTCATTCGCTGTTTGATTTCATTTGTGAACGCTTTTACGGTAGAGCTACTGAAGGGGAATATGTTGTTAATATTGACTATCAGTATACGGTGGTGTGTATTACTGACGCTGGGAATGATTGTCTAGCGGTGGTTAACTATTGTTCTGAGACTGGAAATTGGGATGAGTCTGCTCTTCAGGTGCCCAGTACAACTTTAATTATTCCACAATTGTTCCGCATAATGGGAAGTTGCATTGGTACAATGGTGTGGATATTGTTGCTTATGATCCCTTCTATGGTGGACAAATCTGTTTCATTGATGGCACACTGTTCAAACCCACGGCGGAAACGGACAATTAGTTGATTTACAGTTATTGCCTTGGAGTGTGCCAAGTCTTTTTGCGGATGATGAAATTGACAACTAAAGAAGATTTTTAGGAACTGAAGGATTACAAACAGGGAAATGGAATCTGGAGCACAAGATACCTTTTAATGCATTTGTCTGGGAGAACTCCTGCATTAAAAAAAACTGAAAAAATGTAGGGATGTGTGCAGAGGCGCTAGCCTTCCACCCAACTAACAATTCTATTGTCTACTTAGGGTTCGAAGGACGAATAATTTCGTGTGATTTACAAAGAAATAAGTTATCAGCGGCTGCGAAGATTCCATATGATTGCAAATTCTGTACCTGCGATAATATGTTCCATACCTGTGATAATATGTTCCAAATATTAGTCTCTTGGTGGTCTACGCCAATTTTTTAGAATAATGCTTGCCTTTAATTTGCTTTTGGCATATTAATTATGCAAGTGGTTGTTGATGGGTTACCTCCATTTTGTTCCATTGTTGTTGCTGCTGTTTGTTGTGAATTTGTTAGTTATTGTCAAAGTGTCTAATTGTTGAATTTTTCAGGCATTTATCATTAGTATTTTTACGCTTCCGGTGATATATATATATATATATATATATATATGTGTGTGTGTGTGTGTGGGCGCGCGCGCGTGTCAAAATGAATTTTTACGAATTTTTAAATTTATAAAATTAAAATTAAATTATTAGTTTCTGTGAATTATCCAACTCTTTTATTTTTAGGAAGTTATGAATATTAATTTCATGAAATTTTAAAATTATTTTAAAAATTAAAATAATATTTATAAAACCTTTTTAAATGTATAACGTCAAAAAAAATTACCTAAAATTTTTATATTTTTATTATATATAAATTAAAATAACCTATTCTAACTTTTAATATGTGGTATATCTAATTTTAAAAATTAATTAAACTATCATAATTGATTTAATAATGAATCAGAAATATTAAATATTTATAATTACTTTAATCTTAATTGTCATTAATACATAATAAAAAATTTTAAAATTAAAAAATATAATAATGACCAATATAAATAAATAATGTGTCAAGTAAGAAAAATAAACTTTCTTTATATTTTAACTATATATATACACAAACGCATATATATATTAGATTTGAAGTCTTCATGTTAAACAAACTTTTTTTTAGTTTTAGAAAGTCACATGATTGATGAGATATTTTAATTGTATTCTCCTTCGATTTGGATGGAAAGAAGAGATTGAGGATGCATTTACTTGTAGAAAATTAAGAATAATTTATAAAATATTTTTTAAAAAAATTTAAAATAAAAATATCATATTCACGTATAAAAGTTTCTCAAATAAAAAACTAAAAATTAGTTTTTCAATTTTTTAAAATATAATCAATACGTGAAAAATAAATTTAAGTTGTTTTCTATTATTTTCTTTTATTTAAGATGAAGTGAAAAATATAAGAAGATGCAGAAATAATTATATTATTTTCAATTAAATAACTTTATAGGTTGAGTTCAAATCTCTATCTAGTATTTTTTTTTCTATTTTTGTTTTTCTTTACTTTTGAATTTATTTTCTTTATGTTTACATTAATATTTATTATTTATTATTTTTATATTTGGATATTATTTTATTTTTTATTTTTAATTTTATATACTAAATCTTCATTATAATTCTTCTATATAAAAAACGCAATGCTTTTCATTTTAAATTATTTTCAGTTCACAATATTTTTGGAACAGTATTTTGTAATATTTTTGTTTAAAAAATTAACAGCATTATTGAACTAAATTTTGAAATAAATGAGTAAAACTTATGACGCAAAAATTTCATGATTATATTTTCATATTTTTAATTTGTATTTGATACTATTTTGTTTTAAAAATTATTAATAGAGATAATAGTAAAAAATTATTTTCTGTTTTTGTCTTTATTAATGGCACGTTTTACTCATAAATGCTAAATAATTTTTTGACCACCCGAAATCCCTAAATAAAAATTTTTTTTGCCCCATTTTGTAAATTATCCACAAATCTCTCTCTCTATTATATGGAGCAAAAACCCCAACTACACTGACAAAACCCATGTTTATTCCACATTTTTAACCTCATCCAAGAAACATTGATTCATAAAAGATCTGCGCTTTTACAAATTCTCGTATCAATAAATGAAAAAACTCAAGCAACCCAAGTATTATTATTTTTTTTTAGGAAAAATAGAGCAAATAATATAAACCAAACAAACATGAAAATTTTAAAGAAGCAAAGAATTAAACTAGAGAAGCATAATATTAAAGGAAATAGTGAAAAGCAAAGGTAGAAAGAGGGAGTGACTTTCGTTGACGCATAAAGTCATGAAGAGCAGTATGCACAGTTGAAGGAGAATCTTCAAGAACAAAATGAACAAACCCAAAACCTTTACGGCTGTCATGTTCATCAACCCATTACCTTCTTGCAAGATAGTGTACTTTTAAACTTTGATATCAACCAATTGCCATCTTCCAAACAAGTGCTGTCAATGGAAAGATTAAGATTCTAAACGAGAAGATTGCCAGTCTTAGTCTTTCTTACATAAGGATTCCTCTAAAACTATATTATCCTCATTGACTTTCATTTTAGATACGTGTTAAGATTCTAAACGAAAAGATTGCCAGTCTTAGTCTTTCTTGCATTAGGATTCCTCTACAACTATATTATCCTCGTTGGCTTTCATCTCAGGTACGTGTGGTTTAGATGTTGCAAAATCTGCCTATGATACATGGATAACTATAAGGGACTGGAAGAGCCATGACCCCTTTATTCCCTGGCAGAATTAGAAATTTTTTTTGTCGGGCTCACTTACTTGAAATTATTGGTTATTGATGACGGCAACGAGACAGGAGCATGAGGAGGAGATGGGTAGGAAAAAAAAATGGATAAAGCAGAAGAAATTTATTTTTTTTGGAGGGGGCTTTTTGCAAGCTCCAAAATTTGGTTTTAGCAAATTTCAATATCCGAAGTTATTTTAAAAATATTCTTTCCTACTTTTATATATATAATTATGAATTTTAATTATTCAATGAAGATTAGATATATTTTAATTTGTTTAAAGATATTATTTAATGTATATATAAATATTTTAAAGAGAAATGATTTTATGTTAAAGATATTATTATTTTAATTACGATTATATTATTTATTATGAATTAAATTGAAAGAGTTATGTTTCATAAATATTTTACATTTAAGAAATTAGATTTAAATGAGTACGTAATAATATTTAATATTTTTAAGATGAGTATATATATAAAAAATATATTTAATGATTAAAAGATTTAAAGATAAGAAATCTTAATTATTTAAGTATAAATTTTATTGAGATTTAAGAAAAACATAAAAATTACTTTAAGTTAATATGAATATATGATTTAAATGATTTATATGTTAATTATATTATGTGAATAAATTACTTAAATAAATATTTAAGCACAATTTGTGTTAAGGATATTAAGTTATTTAAGTTTATTTAAGTTATTGATTAAATTTATTTAATTAAGAATATTATGTGAATCGATTTAATTTAAAGTGTTTAATTATGGGAAATAAAGTTATTCACATGAGAAAATTTTTTATTAATTTTGAGAAATTAAATTATTTATAAAGTTTATAATTTATTATTTGATTTAAGTAAAATTTAATGTTAATTATTTAAATGAGATATTATATTTAAGATAATTAATTTATAAATCAATTCAAAATTTAATAAGAGTTTCTTAAATTTTAAAATCTAAATTCACAATTCAATAAGGGTTTTTTAATAAATTAAGTGAAAAAATTGATGAAATTCAAATTAAATGATATTTGGAGGGTGAGGAGATGGGTGGGTGGAAAAAGGCGAAAAAAAAAAAAAACGTTTTTTCGGGGAGGCTGAGGTTGTTGCACGTGAGGGAGGTAGAGGGAAGGGGTCCCTTTTTTTTTTTTTTTTTTTTGCTTTTTGAATAAAAAAATGGGGCCATTCTGATTAAAATTAAATGTCATTTTGTACAACTTAAAAAAAATAAAAAAAAAGTTTTCAGGCGGTTTCTTCTTCCTTCAGCTCCCTCTCTATTTTTGAACAACCATGGCAGTAGGACCTAAGCCTCTGTTGCTCCCTACTTCAGCATCTTTCCGTCATCGGCCGAAGGTTTTCAGCTCATGCCAACCCTCTCTTGATTCTGCGATAAATAAATACATATATTGTTTTTAATTATAAAATATTCATTTTTATTGATTATTAAAAATTATTTCATTTAAATTTAATAGATTTTTTCTTGAAATTATGTCATATAATATTAAAGATATGAATTATTAAATAATTTTTTTTATTATAACTACCTATATATATAATTATAAAATTCAAAAATTTATTTTATTATTTTAATTACTTGGCAATAACTTTTTAATAAAATATAATTAAATTAAATTATTTATTTATTTATTTCGCGAGTTTATGACTAATCACTTATTATTTATTAGACAATTATGTATAATATAACCAAACTATTATTTTATATGATATTATAGAAAACTATCATTTTAAAAAAAAAATATTCTAATAGAAAATTAAAAAAATTAGTTGTCATATAAAAATAATTTCTAAATATGAAATTAGAAAACTTAAACAATAAATATTATAAACATGAAGATAAAATCATATGAAAAATTTTATGGACAAAAAATTAAAAAAATCTAAAAAATAAAAACTTTAAACAACATTTATTTTCAATTTTAGGAAATTAGAAAAAATATAAAAAGTAAAAATTTTTAAATAAAAAGTCAATATTTGAATTAATTTCATTACTTGTTCAAAGTTATGAGTATATAACGGTTAGCGATATTATAA
>CATIWR010609645.1:0-11676 GCA_949677035.1 Omphalea diandra | reverse complement strand
CCATCAAATATGGATTAGACTATAATGCCACTACTTCAAAAAGATTGAACCCATTCCTTTCCTTTTAAAACACCTCATCATGAATCATCTGCATAATTATTTTTATTTTTTATTTTTATTTTGTTTTTCTTTTAAAATACAGAGTTGATGATTGGACAACATATCTTTTGTAATGTAAAGTAAAGGATATTGTTTACGTCTTTTGTAATGTTGTTTATTCCCTTACAATGAATATATGGTTCATTTATGCTCTTTTACTTGATCTTTTACTAATTGTTTACTTCTTTTTTATAATGATAAGGAGTGAAAAGTAAGATATAATATGGTGCATATAATATGAGAAAATCTTAAAGGGAAGCAAAATGTCAAATCATACCAAGGATGATGATCTAGTAACATTCTATTCTATAAAGAGTTAAAGGATAACATGATAACTCAATGTATGACCTTGATAGATTAAGGGGAATTAAGATTTAATCCTTAATATGTATAATCTTATTACTTTTGTTAAACTATTTGTCATCATCAAAGAGGGGGAGAATGTTGAAGCTCAATGTTCCAAGTCTTGTTTTCATGATTAGAAATAAATTTAAGTGCTAATATTTGTCTAAGTTGTTTGTGTTAAAACTTACAGGTATAATAACTTTTTAGACTATGATGGTTGGAGAAGAAAGCATGGTTGGAAACTCAAGTATTAAAGAGTGAATGCCAATGAAAACTCAGCTTAACAAACCAACGAGTGTTGTCTTAATCTAATAAATGTTACGAACTTGGCAACAAGTATTGAAGATATCATAATAGGCATTGCAGAAACACTTCCAATAATGTATAACTTTCTAGACCATCCAACGAGTGTTGGCCATATTCTTAATAGATGATGGATAGTTGCCTTGACATGGCTATGCATATTGAACTTCGTAATAGGTGTTGATCTAGCCCTTATAACAAGTGTTACACTTTCATAACATGTTTTGGATGAAGTTCCTTAGTTTGAGCAAAACTATCTAGAACCCAAAATGGTTAGTCAATAGACATTGAAAAAAGCTCTCTAAATTAAGCCAAAGTCTTTAGACCCCTTAATGAGGCACACTCAAATTCTCAATAAGTGTTGAGCACATCTAACGGGCATTAGATGTTTACCAATGGACATTGGTTAAATGCTTTAATTTGAGCTTTAAGCACCGGACCCCTTAATGAGTGACACTTAAATCTCAACAAGTGCTGAAGGTGCTACCAATAGGCATTGTAAACCATCCAATAGTCTTTGAAGGTCTTATGTAGACCTTAAAAAATAAAGCATCAAGTTCATCCTTTATAGGAATCAACAATAGGCATTGATCTTCCTCCAACTAGCATCAAAGTTCAAAAGTAACAACCATTGTTTTTATCCAATGATCATTAAAGAAAAAATGATTTAAGCATTTGTGAAAGTCAAAAGAGGAACCTTAAGTCAAGTTCTATCTAACAGCTAGTCCTAACGGGCATTTTGTTAGAGCCAACAAACATTTACTATTTATTTTGATTGACCACTAGTTTGTGTGAAATCATTAATGATGGCTTAATAATGGGCATGGATATGTTTGAATGGTGTTACTTACTCTTAGATGTAATGTATAACTCTCTTTAGGGGCTAGTTCTTTGTTCATGGTATACAATGATCCGCTCTCAACAAAAATATATAGCGAACTATTCCATTAAGTGAGTATTATATTATGAAAGCTTTTCTCAAGCAAAAGGTGAACAAGGAATCATCTAGCAATCAAAAGAAGTTGATCATTCAAAGATTACAAAGTCATCTTCAAAACAAAGTTCGAATGATAAGCTTTTTAGAAATTCTCTTCACATTCTCAACCTCATCAAACATACTTTGTGAGAAGTACTTTTGATGTCTTTATTTCTTAAGTGAAAAGTTATTCCTCTTTCTCAAATTATTACATTTAGTTTGGGTTAAGGTTAGTAGTCTTTGTGATCTACTTGTAAGAGGTTGATAGAGCATAAAAATCAATCACTTATAAAGGTTTGGTATGTGCCCGAAAACCTATGTAAAGGTTGTTGATAACACGTTGAGCTATCAATATAGTGAAGCTCTAGTGGAGATACTAGAGGAGAGGACATAGACTGGTTATGTCAAACCTTTTTAAATCTTATCTTGATTCTTCAACTTTTTCACACTGAATTCTAATTATTAATACTTGCCATTGCCCTTCCCTTTTTGGTCCTCAAGGGCCAACAAGTTAGCCCCTTTAAGCCATCAAAAGCTTAATCTCATGATATTTCCTTATGGAAACAAGTTGAGCCTTAACCCTCTCTTTGTTTGCACCATATTAATTTTACCTTGAACCTTTTTAATTTTCCTTTACCCTTTTTACCAAAGGATTTTAATTGAGTTGGCATAAGATGGGAACCAGTTTTTAAGCAAATTAGGAAAAAAAAGAAAATAAATTCTACTCCTCTACATTGGTGCTTGGTAACCGGGGATATTTATTGCATTATTTATTTTCACACCAAATAGTTGCCAATTTATGAGTATGCTATGACATTCTAAATTTGTTCTATGCTAAGTAACTGGTGGCATTCATGACAAATTTTTGCTTTTGTGAAAAAGGCTAGAAACAATTTAAAAAATAATAAAATGAAAAAGAAAGGAAAAGAAAAATAGTTTGATTGCTCTAGATGTGGTTATTGAAAGAAAATGTTAGATTCACGTCAATTAAATTAATTCCTTTGATAATTTTTCACACAAAATTTCCTTCTTATCAAACCTAAACTTAAACTCTATTACAACCCATTTTATTCCTCTTTTTGATTTTTAATGCACAACATTCATACTAAGTGGTGGAGATATGATATATGCACAATCTTATAGTAATATCATCTTTTGTTTTGACTTTAGAATTTATTGATACCCTAAACATTTTGCTCCTATTGAGTGAAATCATTGAAAGGATATTTTAACCTTGTTGCATTTGATTTTAAAGAGGTTACTAAGGCAAAAATGTGTTTATCTTTATTTTAAAGTATTCATATATGAAATGCTTGTTTCTTTTGATTGCAAATTGACTTGAGTTTATTGTGAATTGGTAATTCAAGTTTATTTGATGACAAACTAAAAGAGTGATGGATGGAGATTTGAAAGGGCTGTTGATTTTGAGTTACGTATGCTTGAGGACAAGAATTATCTTAAGTGTGGGGAATTTGATAAGGTATAAAGGTGTATATTTAATTAAGGTGATTTTCCCATTTTGTGTGCTTAATTTTTAAACTTTAATTAAATTTTATATTTAAGGAAATTAGATTTTGATAATTCAGGTGCATTAGGGGTGAAAGGGGAGATTAGACATCAATTAGCAAGATTCTTCAATTTTAAGGCAAAAAAGAGTTGAGGAACGATTTTCAGCAAAAGGTTTGCTAAGATAAGGCGAGGGTGCGGGTGCGACTTACCAATTTGAGGCTAAAAAATTTAGAAGAAGAAGGAGCTACTTTTTAGCTTTATTTACATAATAAATCTTCTCGTATTTAGGAGATTTTTCTTAGAAGATTTACCCTATATTAAGATCTTCCTTTGATATTGTCCTAAACCAATTAGAATGCCAATTCCTCTAAGGATTTTTAGAAGATTTTTGAGAAAAATTATGGTGCTATAAATAGGAGTCTCTTTTCTTGTATGGTGGAGGAGGAAAAATTTGGAAAATAAAGGGGAAAGGGCAATCAACATCAATTGGAGACAATCTACTCTTCAATTGTTTCATGAGTCTATTTCTTCATTTTCTTCATTCTTCTTTCTAGTTTTCTTTTCTTATTCATGAGCTAATTTTCTTATAGATAAGGCTATGTGAAGCCTTATCACAATAATGGATTGATTTTATTTTATTTAATCAAGATATTTTAATTTTCATACTATCCATGAATTATTGTGATTAATGCTATTGAGAGATTGACCACCTCTTGATTGATTTATTTTATGTGAACAAATTAGGAAAGGATTTTGCATAATTGATCAAATAATTCATTGTGTGAATTGAATATATATATATATATATATACACACACACACACACACACACACACACACACACACACATGATCCATTTGATTTTACAGGTTTTTCACAGATATTAATGTGTTTTTTTATCTCGAGAACTCTATAGAGGGATCTAAGAGTTACTTGATAGAAGTAGTATTAATATATATTGGGATGTAATATTAAGCCACTTTAAGACAAATCTCAACTCATGAAAATAATAAATGGCCTTGGCTTAAATTAATAAATTGAAATCTATTAAAGTGAAAAGGTGGACAAATAGTCTTAGCTCTTTAATTTGACTATTGCAACTTTAATTGTTTATTGCTTTCCTTTTTTTGCTTTTGGTCTTTAAATTTTTATATTTTATTTATTTTAAATTTTTATAGTTTAATTTCTCTTTTAGAATTCAATTGTCTAAATAATCAAAGGTTAACTATGGTTTTAGTACTTATTTTATTAAATCCTCATGGGAATGATATCTTTTTACTGCTTGATAACTAGGCACTTGCTAGGGACATTTAAATTTCAGCTATCACATATGTGTGTGTGTGTGTGTGTGATGAACCACCAAAGGTCCTCGTGATGAACCCAATTGTCTCTTACATCGAAAAAGCTACCACTTCAGTCCCTTCTTTCTCAATGGTAAATTCCCAAACTAGGGAATCTTCCTTTCAGTCCTTTGAGTCTAAATCGTCAAAAGAAGTAGATACTAAGTCTCAAGAAGAAGAAAAAGAAGAAGAAATTCCAATTCAATTTATTGCAGATCCACAAACAACTGAATCTACTGATAATCCTCCTTATACTGTTGATCCTCTTACTGAGAATTTGGACACTTTTCCTCCTCCACTTATGAGCCAACCTCCATACAATAGTGGTGGACCTTAGTTTTCCTTAGATGATATTAGTCTAGAATACTACAGAGACAAATTCCAAAAATTCAGAGCTTGGATAGACTTCCAGATGAAAAAGCTAGGTGCTGATTTACAATTAATATTAGAAGAATTTGTGACTAGGCTAATAGAGAGAATGCCAGACTGGTAGATGACTTTTGATGAATATTCAAAGTTAAGAATAACACAAAGTCTGAGAGCTTTAAAATTCTTAAGAAGCTTTAACAATGAATTTGTTAGGAAGCCATAGGATTTCAGTGATATAACTCGCAAAGAGTTTACATGAGTTGTTATTCTTTGGTAAAGAAAGATTTAGGTATTTATTATTAGAGAATGCCAAAGAGATACTACCTGTTATGTGGATGGGCAAATCCTAATCTAAAGCAAGCTTTCATAACCTCTATTTTAGACTTATTAGCTTCCTTAATGCATCGGATTATCTAGTAAAATGAAAAGTTTGTAAATGATCTAACCTTTGGTAAAATGTATGAACTAATGATTCAAGGTTTAGAAAGACTTTGTGACTAAGGAAAAGTTATCGATCAAATGCTGGATAGACAGAAAAATCCTTATTTGAAGAAGTCTTGTAAAAGTTTAGATCTACTTATCCAATGCAATGGTGATGAGAAAAATTGCTACTGTCCTTCAAAAAAGAAGAAGCACTATTTCAAGACGAAAGGTCAAGAAGATCATCCTCAAAGAAAGAGTGGAAATTCTTTAGGAAAAAGAAGTACAGGGGAAAGAGAAAAATAGACAGATGTTATTTATGTGGTAAAAAGGGACATTTTGCAAAAAATTGTCCTAATAAGACCAAACGAGCAGTCAAGATGATTTAGCAGATATAGATTTCTACAACTTGGACTTAAAAGATGCAAGCATTGAGTCCTTATTTTATGTAGATGAAGAAGCTTCTATAGAAATGCTTTTTGCTATCCAAGACTACTTATCCTTAGATGAAGAGTAAGAATATGATGGGCACTCTCACTTAATGCCTCTTTGCAATGCTATGATTTCTCTCTCTAATTATCCCATGAAAGTAATAAATCAACTAGAGATTGAAGAGGCACATCCTATTCCTTTAGCGTTTATTCACATCTTGCTAGAAAAATTCTCAAGGCCCATTAAGGCTATAGCCTTTGTTGATATAAGATCTCATCTCTTTATGCTAAATCTAAAGGTTTTTCCTTCAAGGTTTTGGCAGCCTTATAAGCAGTGCATTAAGGCTGCAAATGGAGAAATCTTTTACATAAGCCTGATAACAACAAAGCCCATTACTATTTAGTTTTTTTCCCTATTGTCAAATCCATACAAAGCTTCTTAGTTCATCCCTTCTAGATAATGACCTTGTTGTGGGATTTGATCTCTATTAGAAGATATCAAAGCTCAGAGTCCTTCCCAAAGGCTTTAAGTTCAAAAATTATTTTCAGCCTGATATCACAGTCAACTCACTATTTTTGACCCAAACACTTTCGATCCAAATATCCTTAGCTTTTTTAAACATTTACCAAGACCTTCAAGCCCATTATTATGCCAATAGTCATATAGAATTCTTAATCAAACATCCAAACCCATTATGCACTAATCCAGACTTTTTCATAACCCTACTTTTCAAATGAATGAAGTCATCAATCTAACCAAAGCCACCCATCCATGAATGAGCCCTGACGACCTAATCCTTGCCTATAAGAATGTTCTCAACTACTAGCCCAAAAAATCATTGAACCCATAAATTCTGATTGGGTTTGCCAGCATTCTATGTAAATAAAAGATATGAACAAATCCATGAAAAAAAGGCTCGTAATAGACTATCAGTCTTTAAATCATTTCTTAAAGGATGACAAGTTTCCCTTTCTAAAGATTTCCTCACTGTTTGTTCATCTGTCATAGGGAAATTATTTTTCAAAATTTGATCTCAAAGTAGGTTATTGGCAATTGGGAATCAAACTAGAAGATTGTCCAAAAATGGCATTTTGCATCCCTAACCGACACTACTAATGGACAGTCATGCCATTTAGCCTTAAAGAATTCCC
The DNA here is from genome assembly GCA_949677035.1 of Omphalea diandra. NCBI lineage: Eukaryota > Viridiplantae > Streptophyta > Magnoliopsida > Malpighiales > Euphorbiaceae > Omphalea > Omphalea diandra. Next base: position 4,732 of record CATIWR010609645.1, on the reverse strand, counting down.
ATCACTTTTTCAGAAAGCAATTATAAGAATAGATGGACATATTCTTCACATTGCACTGATATATATTGATGGCATGTTACTTTTTTCAAAGGATAGAGATTCCCATCAATTAATCTTATCACAATTCATGGAATGACCAAAAGATTCAGAGTAATGCTATCATCTACCAAGATAAATGTAGCAAAAAAAGAAATAGAGTTCCTTAGAATGATGTTCAAGGATGGCTAGTACAAACTAGGTCCATATATTGCTAAAGAATTATTGAAGTTCCCAGACAAATATCTCATTTAAAAGCAAATGCAATAATTTTTAGGAATTACTAATTATCTGCAAAACTTTGTCCCTTACTTCATTAAAAAAGCCAATCCACTCAGGCAAATATTGAAAAAGAATCCTCTTAAGTGGAGTATCAATCAGATAGAAGTAGTCAAAAGAATAAAATTAGAGATGCAAGACTTGCCACCTCTATCTATTCCTTCAACAAAAAAAATGATACTGCAGACAGATGCTAGTGACTACTATTGGAGTGTAGTGCTTCTTGAGGAAAGCAACAATCAAAGATGAATATGTGCATATGCAAATGGATAGTTTAAGGAGTCAAAGGTCCATTATCATTCCACCTTCAAGGATATATTGCCAGAAAAAATGGCATTCAAAAAATTTAAGTTTCATTGGATTAGACATCAATTTACAGTCCTTATGGATTGTTCATCCTTTCCAAAGATGCTTTAATTCAAAGGAAAAAATGTGCCACATCTTCAACTACTTAGGTGAAAAGATTGATTCAACAAGTACAGTTTTAATGTAGAGCATATAAAAGAAGATAAAAACCTCATTCTTAATTATCTATACTACAATCCATTTCTCTATTTCACCAAGAGAAAATTATTCCTCTGATCCTAATGGCATCCTCAGCTTATTCATCAACATCACCACAACCATATCTAAAAACTGGAGTTCCTCCTAAAATCCAAATTCTTACTACTTACATAAAAATAACCAAGGTAGCCATTAAGCAGTTGTTTGTTTACCAATTCTTACTCTTAAAGTCATATGGCCCCATATTCATTGATATCCTTAGTTTTCATTCAAAATATCCTCTTCTAAAAGTCTGCAATTATTTAGACTTCTCCACAGTTAATGAAGCATCATGGACTTGGCCAGAAGAACTATTAACCTTTTTATGGTATTTATATCATCTATATACCATATCAGTGGAAATACGTCTATATAATTTTTGGTCTTACTTAACAAAAGTTTAAGATGGCTCGAGGAAAAATCCTCACATGGTTACCTTTCTAGAATGGTTTCAATCTCTAGACAGATGGATTGAGTCTTCAAAAACAAAGTATCAATACTGTGAGCTATAAACAACCTATCATAAAAGAGTAGTTTATACTCTTCACAGATCGTACCAATTTGGAGCTGGAGGAACCCCATTAAGACCCATGGCCTGCTTTCATGTTTACAAAGAAAATTAGTTCTCTCTTTGGAATGATGCTTTGGATAATCATGAACAATTTAGGGATTTCCAAAGATTTATGTGTAGACAAAATAAAGTTATCCTTAAAGAAATATGGCATCCTTGGCAGAAAATGCTCTTTAGGATACCTTACTACCTAGATATCACTAAAGCCTTTTGAGAGACATTAGTATATAGGATGAGTCATCAAAACCACAGTGCTTATAGAATGACTTGACATAAAGAGATTATATTCTTGATCTAGATTCCTAGGACCTATATGAAGTGAATGATTACTATATGAAGCACGAGACAACAAAAATTCCTAAAAAGAAGTCCATTGACAGTGATGATTTAGACTATAGAAACATGAACATGTCCCCTTCATATGAATTTATCCACAAATAATTAAAAGTCAGTGTGGTGTGAGCTGTAAAATAAAGTGTGATTTATACTATAAGCTAGTGTAGTGTGAGTTATGAAATAAAGTGTGATTTATACTAAAAACTAATGTAGTGTTAGCTTTAAAATAAAGGTTGTATAAGTTAAAAGATAAGAATGCGAGCTTAGGATGTTTGCTTTACTCTCCTATATAAAGAAATACCAGTTTGTATAAAAGGCAGAAAAAATTTAGAATAGACATAACCTATGCTTGAAATAAACCCTGAATTTCTAAACATCTCTCTTGCCATAAGCTAAAGTGATTATTATTATTCTCCTCCTTTTATCATTAGAAAAAATTTAGCTTTGGTATTAATCTTCCATGTATGGAATACTAAGAGGGCAGTGGCTTTATTGTTGATGTCTATGCGAGTGAAGTCTTGTTACCATACCCATAACTGTATTTCATGCATGTGTTACAATTGGTATGAGAGCCTAGTTCTAATTCATTTTTGAAGGAGGTGAATAGTAGGCATGAGTGGCAGCTGAAGGCATCCAATCTACAATGGAAACACTAACACCAATACTAACAAACACTTTATCCTTGCAAACTACTCCATCAACACCCCTTACTATCACAATTCCTCCCCCACCTATCTTTAGAAAATCTTCCACTTTTAAGATAGATTACCTATATGAGTCATATCCTAGATAACCCAAAAATACAAGACACCAATATTCCTTTCCTTAACCTTTATAATGTTTTTCTAAAAAATAAAAGTTTGTTGACTCACTCCATAAGAACTTTATGAAACAATCTCCAAAAGCTATTAAAGAGTATGTTCAATCCTCTATTTTTGATCAATGTCCCATTCAAAATACTGGTGAAGAACAGTTCATTTTCCTGGAGATTCCTCCAAAACTTATACATCAGTGGATGAGTCAAGGCTACACCCACATCTACTTTGGGGCAATAAGGCTTATAGTAAGTCATCATGGTAGAAAAGGATTACCTATTTTTGCTAGGATTGCTTTACTAGACAATAAATACTTGGAATACCAACATGCTGTGATAGAAAATGGTATAGACTTCCTTAAATGTTGGTTCTGTAATGTTCACTTTTTATTTAAAGTAAAATATGTCCTTAAGGGATCCATATGTTCTGAGTGCATTAAAGGTACAAATACAAATCACTAGTGCTCCTCAAGCAGCCACAGCTACAACAACTACTCTTTATTACCATATGATATACAAAATTCAAAATCATGCAACAAATCTTTCTCTCCTCATGAGAATGATGCTCTACTTATAGTTGCTGATACTTAGAATGCTCTCACTTGCAAAAGAGTAGATTATTAACTATGAGAAGATGCATGAGAACACTCAACCTGTCCAATCTACTAAACCAGTCTATTACAAAAGAGTAGATGGAATGGTAGAAATAAGGTTTGAAAGGTCTTCCTCCTCTTCCATAAGGTCAACAGTCTTTTCAATACAATTCATGATGGATCCTTATGAGCTAAAAGATGACATGCAAATTATCTATTTTATGGCAGATGGAACTCTTGTATATCTTTTCAAGAGGGATGGGCATTATTTCTTTGATACTTGTAGTTGCCTAAATTGTCTTATGACTAGGAAGATAATGATAAGATGATCAGTCAAGAAGGTGAAAGGGAAGATGTTCTAAAGGAGATTTAAAGAAAAGATACGAAGATGGTGCCTTATCTGTTGGTCTGCTTAGTCAAGCATTAGGAAAGTATGACTATTATGTTCAATATGGTCTAAGCCTAAAAACACTTCTCCCATCAGTAAACCTCTCTAAACCTCCTAAACCAAAGCGAAAACCTTAGCCTAAGGAACCATTAGCCTATTACAAATAAGCCCTTAAGTGGATAAAAATGGAGTCCCATCCTTCTTTATCTACTCCATCACCATGTACCTATCCTCAACCATTACCTCAAATATGAATGTACTAACAACCATTATCCAATGATGATTTTCCACCTTTACTAAATCAAACCAACCTTAATACCCATGTTTAGACTGTGAAAAATATTAAGAATCCATCAAGAATAGACTCGAAGAGCCAAGGTTTGAGTGACACTCCTGTAAAAGCTATATTAAATTGCCAATCTTGCAATGCCCAAGTGCAAAAAAGGATTCTTAAGAAAATAAAGACTAAAGTGGATCAAGTCTCAATGCAAGTCTATCAGATTGATTATAGGCTTATAGATCACTAGAAGGATGTTTATGAGTTAATGATGAGGCTTTAAATTCAGATTGAAGAAAAACATAAGGAGGTGATGAGAATGGTAGATTCATACTAATAAAATCATAAGAAGGCGACATACATTCAAAGGCTTAAGGATTAATTGGAAAGAATTGAAAAAGATTTAAAAACCCACCAAACTCAACCAACTTTTCCAAAACCTACCTTTTATGATCCTTTTGAATAGTCATACTCTCATCATACACACGAAAACCTCTTATAGTTTATACTCCTACTACTATAGAACTTGAACATTTTAGACTCTCTACTAATTTTTTCATAAAAAATTAAGATAAGGAAAGTTTCCAATGAACCCTGAACCAAAGCCATCCAAAACTCAAGCCATCTATATGCACATGACCTCTTTAGCTGAGTCAATTGAAAAGCCACCACATAAAAGGGATGAACCACCAAAGGCCCTTATGATGAACCAAATTGTCTCCTACCTAGAAAAAGCTACCACTTTGGCCCCTTCTTTCTCAACGGCAAATTAACTTCAGTCACACACACTCACGCACATGCGCGCACACGCACACGCACACACACACACACACACACACACATATGTATATATATGTATGTATGTATATACATATATATGTATGTGCATATATAT
>CATIWR010609592.1:0-15374 GCA_949677035.1 Omphalea diandra | reverse complement strand
TATGCCCCTATTGCAAGGTTAGAGGCCATTATGATTTTTTTAGCCTATACATGTCGTATGAATTTTAAACTTTTTTAAATGGATGTCAAAAGTGCTTTTCTAAATGGGGTTATTGAGGAGGAAGTTTATGTTGAACAACCTATTGGTTTTGAATCACATAGTTTTCCTAGTTATGTTTTTAAATTGAATAAAGCCTTATGATAGTTGAAACAAGCTCCAAGAGCTTGGTATGAAAGGTTTAGTTCATTTCTTTTGAAAAATAATTTTGAAAAGGGAAAGGTGGACACTACCTTGTTTGTAAAAAGGCACAAACATGATACACTTATAGTACAAATTTATGTTAATGATATCATTTTTGGTGTAACTAATGAATCTCTTTGTGAGGATTTTGTTGAGTGTATGACTAGGGAATTTGAAATGAGTATGATGGGAGAGCACAAGTTTTTCCTTGGTCTACAAATCAAACAAACCAAAGAAGGGATCTTCATCAATCAAGCCAAATACACAAAGGACATACTCAAGAAGTTTGGCATGGATGGATGCAAAGTAGCAAAAACACCCATAGTGGTACTATCAAACTAGATAAAGATGAAACGAGTAAGACAGTTGATGAAAAGAGATATCAAGGTATGATCGATTATCTACTTTATCTTATTGCTTTAAGACTTGATATTATGTTTAGTGTATGCATGTGTGCTAGATGTCAATCCTCTCCCAAAAAATCAAATTTAAATGTTGTTAAAAGAATTTTCAAATATTTACTTGGCACATTGTACTTAAGACTATGGTATCCTAGGGATTCATGTTTTAGCCTCATAGGCTACTCGGATGAGGATTACACTAGTAGTCTTTTAGATAGAAAAAGTACTTTTGAAACTTGCTAATTTATAGGAGAATGTTTAGTGTCTTAGTTTAGCAAGAATCAAGTTTCAGTTATCTTATCCACCGCTAAAGCTGAGTATGTAGCTGCGGGTTGTTGTTGTTGCACCCAAGTGCTTTAGATGAAATAACAATTAAAGGATTACAACAAAGTTGTTGATCACATTCCTATCAAATGTGACAACACTAGTGCAATTAATCTTTCCAAGAATCTCATCCAACACTTTAGGAGCAAACACATAGATATCAAACATCACTTTCTTAGAGATCATGTCTAAAAAAGGTGATGTTGAGTTAGTATTTATAGACACAACTCATCAACTTGCAGATATTTTCACTAAACTTCTTAATGAAGAAAGGTTGAACTTTATTAAGAGAGAATTGGAAATGCTTGACGGAAGCATCCTAAAGTGAAAAGTTTTATCTTTTGTTTGATTGCTATATGTATTGGTTGTATGTGATATTAATCATTAGATGTCTTAATTTTAATTGCAATTGTGCTTTTCAATGTCAAATTGCATAAATTAAACATCAATATATTAATGTGGATCATCACTTTAATTGTCAAATTTAGCTTTTTCATGATTATCCTTCTTGCCTTGTAATTTGCAGTCGCTATCCTTCATTCATGGTCGCGAATTAAAGGTTCATCTCACCCGGCTGATCAACATCAATTCGTGGTCGCGAATTTTGCTCTTCATATCAAATTTTGTCAAATTTTAAAATTTTTTATCATTGGACGCTCTGATTCCTGAGGATTTTTATTCATTACTAATATTTTTTAGAATTAGTGGTCGCGACTATGGATTTAGCGATCGTGAATTCTAGTAACTGCCACACAATTAAGTGATTTGTCTGTCAACCATTTTCAACTCTTCATTACTCCAATTGTAGCCATTTCTAGCCTTTTTCACACCTTTCAAATGGCTATATAAACCTCTTAAATAATTATCTTTATCACTTCATTCTACTCCAAATCAATTATCTCTTTCCACATTCTCTAAATTCTCTAAATCTCTTTACTTTCTCAATGGCTCCTAAGAAGATTTCTAGAGTAGATAAGGGCAATGCAATAGCCCAACCATCTGCACCTGCAGCCTTTGATCTTATGAAAGGAATCACAAAGGAGGAGAAGGAATGATTCAAAGCTAACTTTTCCAAAATCATCCTCCCAAACAAAATACCATCTACCTTTCTGTTAGAGATCCCTTAGATCAATAACAAGATATGAGCATTCCTCTCTAAATTAGGATGGAATGAGTTCATGTTTCGGGATTCATGTGCACGGTGACACTAAGTCGCAAGGCATAATCACAAGCTAGAGAATATGGGTTAGTATTTCGTGCTTTCAATGATCCTTATTTTATTACTGTTGAGCAATTGTCAAACCCCTTTAACCTTCAAATCGAAGAAAATATCTCATTCATTATCTCCACACTTGATGTGATCTATTCCGAGTTTTGGTCCGAAATTTCAATTGAGACCAAACGCGACCCATAAACTTCCTTAGCGAAATACATCAAAACCCTCCCTTTTTGGATACTCCATCGTATCATCACCTTTTTCATAAATGCTAGAGGTGATGGTAATGAGAAAGTGTCTCAAAAGGATCTACCCTTCTTGTTATGCCTTGTTAAAAACACACCTATACAAATCGATCACTATCTTATAGATCAATTAATCCATATAAGCATCAATCCAAAAAGCTAATTCCTTTTCCCATCACATGTGACATCAATCTACCACTTTGTTGAAGCTCTTAATAAGGAAAATGAAAAATTTCTCCCTAAGAAACTCCTCCCTTCTCAAAACTTCCTTAACCTCACTTACTTGATAAATGCCAAAGCCATACACCCAGCCACATATGCATATACCTTAGGTGCCTTTGGGGCCAAGAAGATGGAGACATCTTAAGCCTCTAAAAGGAAGAGGCTCATCATTGAAGAAGGAAGCCTACCAGTCCCTCCTCCTCAACTAAAACCTAAAACCAAACTATCTCTTGCCACAATCAACCGTAAGTTAGACAAGATGATGAGGAGATTCCTTCTCATCTCCCACCTTCACAACAATATGGTGGATTTGCAAGAGAAATTGGGTATTCCTCATTGCCGTCTTCCTGATTTTGTTGAGTATGAGGATACCTCGAAAGAGGAAGGCAATGACAAAATTGAGGAAGGCAATGAAGTTGAAGGCAGAGGCAACAGTGATGAGGAAGACATTTTTAGAGATGATGATGACTCTCTAATCTTCTAGAATATGATTTCTTTATATTTTCTGTTTGTTCTATTATTAATCCTATAGCTTGCTTATAATTAAATAAAGATTTTTTTTTGAAATTCTTTTTCTTATGTGATTGATTGAATTTACCTTTATAATTGCAATTCTTATGTCCTTGCTCCTTATGAACACTTATCTATTTGTTATGCATTTGTTATTTTCCCTTATAAATCTTATTTTTGATCTTACCAAAGGGAGAGAGAAAGAATCGGGGAGGCAATAATTTACAAAGAAATAGCATAAGTTGAGGGGGACCATTATAGTCATACCTAGAAATTTCACTTTGATTGGTTGAATGTCATACTTAGAAAATTTCACTTTGATCTTTGTCTAGAAATTTTTAAGTATTCATTGAATCATTCACTATTCCAACTTCACAACTTCAAAACTCATACATTTATTTTTCCCTTAGGATCAATCTAAGTTGTCAAAAGCAAAAAGTGGGAGATTGTTGGACTAGGTTGGTTTAACCTAAGTCATGAACCTCTTTTGATCTTGACAATAAAGATTGATCAGCTCTAATATTTTCATAAGTGTTGTTTTGCAAATTATAAGTTAGATTTTTTCATTGAAAGTAAGTTGGAATTCAAAATCTGCAATAATGTAGAGATGATCCAAATTCGCGGTGTGTATGGTAAATCACGACTGCAAATAAATCACAAGAAAGGATAAAGCTAGGCCAAAGGAATTCACGGGCTATTTCGCTGCCACGAACCATCCAAAGACTGCAAAGCTTTAGTCACAGAGGAATTCGCAGTGAGTGTCGCGCCTTGGTTGTAACCACGACTTTCATAGTCAATAGAGGGAAGCAAAGCCACAACCACAATATGCCAGGTGTCCGTTGAAAGATCAAAAATTGAAAAGGTAAACATTTAGTAGCAACCACGACTTAAGAAGTTGAAGCTTCCTTACCAAACAGAGGAATTCACAGTCTCAGTACCATCCAAGACTTAGGTATCTTGCGACAACGACTTTTGATAGTGGTTAGAGCACAGTCTTGGACAACCAATGGAAAGCTGACACATGGACTAGTCGTTAGACACAAACAGAGTTTTGAGCCAAAATTTTTGGCTCGATAATGAAAATTGAAAATTCGCGACCTCAACTTCCACCTTATATGCATTTAATGCTAAATCTGGCTAACACATCTTAGAGATTTGTTGATAGTTTTAGTCCAACTTCTCTTTGGTGGATATAAGCTATAAATACTCCACCAAACAGATGTAAATGCAAGAGAATTCATTAATTTGTGATCAATCTCTTGCCAATTTGCTACTTATTATTTCAATTCTCATTTATGTGTTTGTGATTGTTTGGTGTGAGCAATAAACACCATTGTAAGAGGTTTTAGTGTGAGCCTTGCAAACACTAGTGAGAGGTTTTAGTGTGAGCCTTAAAAACACTTGTAAGAGGTTTTGTGAGAGCCTAGAAAATACAAGGTGTAAGGTTATTGTGTGAGCCATAAACACAAGTTGTAAAAGTTTGGTGTGAGTTTGGAAACACCTATTGAATTGAATGAAATATCCAATTGTAGATAATTGGGGAGTGAACATAGGGTTTGTTAACACCCAAACCACTATAAACATTTGTGTCAATTTCTTTCTTCTCCTACTCATATTCTTAAACACATTAGCCCTCTTTTTAATTTTTAAATTAAACACCAATTCAACTCCCCATTTCCCCCGCTTCCCACCCCACCCCACCCCCACCCCCCTTTTTTTGGTGCCCTAGGCCAACAGTTTTGTTAGACCACTCAATTCAATTATACTCTTTGTAGTTGATTAAGTCGTTGGTGATTCTATCACCACTTGGCTCATCAAAATCAGTGACTATTCTAATTAACATTAGGTTTTGATATAAATAATATTGATTTTATTTTTTAGATGTATGTAAATCAGAAGTTGCACTATCTTTTTGCTCAAACTGTAGAATAATCTATATGTTCTTTTTATATTAATATAATAATAAATTTTAAATAATTTAATATTTTTATTTTAATTAAATTATTATATAAATAATAATAAAAAGTTATTATTTAGAGTGTATTATTATTTTATAAAATTATTATTAAGTAAATAAAATAATAAAAATTATAATTATAATTAAGTTAGTATAATATGGGATTTTGGTAATTAGTTAGCTAATTAAGTTTTTTATTTTATTTAAAAATTTTTTGAAATTATATTATATTTATCTTAATATTTTAAATATTTCAAAATATATTAGCATTAACTTAAAGATATAAACATCATTTGGTTGAAAATCACTTTTAAAAATTAAAAACATTATCCATTCACTTAAAATTTATATATAATTTAAAGTTGTTATTGTCAGTTTAAAAGTTATATAAACTTTTAAGTCCAAATTTTTTTTTCTAATTAGCCACTTTATATATTTTTAGATTTTAGATGTATGTATTCTGCTCAAACTATGAAATAATCAGTGTCTTTTATATATTAATATAATAATAAATTTAAATAATTTAATATTTATTTTAATTAAATTAATTAATCAAATTTAATATATAAATAATAATTAAAATTATTATTTGAAATATATCATTATTTTATAAAATTATTATTAAATAAATAAAATAATAAAATTATAATTATAATTAAGTTAATATAATAAAGGATTGTAGCTAATCAATTAACTAATTAATTTTTTATTTTATTTAAAAATTTTTTGAACTTATATTATTTTTGTCTAAATATTTTAAATATTTAAAAATAAATTAGCATTAACTTGACGATAGAAACATCATTTGGTTAAGTTACTTTCAAAAACAAAAAACATTGTCCATTCAATTAAAATTTATATATAATTTAAGATTATTATTGTCAATTTAAAAAGTTGTATACACTTTTGAGTCCAAAAAAGTTTTCACTAGTTATAATTATAATTATAATTTTCAAAATTGTTTACGTAATAATTCCATCCCAATGTTCTTCTCAAAAAAATAATTCCATCCCAATGTATTCGTCTAAAAATTGACAAATCTAAAAGTAATATAGATAATATTGTGATTTTTTTTTTAATGCTTGATTGCATGAGTGTGCCAGATTTGTGGTACCTTAGTCGTTGGATGTCTTGTTCTAATTTTGAAGTAAGGTTGTGAGATAGGCAAATAAAACTCAACCTTGCTTCTATATTTTTAGATTTATTAACACATATTCACTGATAGATGTTGATAATAGTTAGAGATGACAATAAGGTGTAGATTCCTTATCGTGCATGGGAACCTGCTCTGAAAAAATGAGAAATTTTTACTTTTTTCCTCTCATTACATTCTCACCTCATAGATCCCTATAAAAACTCATGAATTGGATCCCCATAACGATTTAAAAAAATAAGTGCATTTTTTAAAAATTTTATATTTATTAAATGTATATACTTATATTTTATGTGTATGATTCATTTTTTTTATATATGTTAGTTTATAATGTAAAATATTTTATTTTATAATTTAATATAATAATTTAAAATTTTATTTAAAATAATAAAATATAACAAATGTGTGGAATCCTTATGGAGGTAGGGATAGGAGAAAAATTTTATTTATTAGGAGAGAGTGAGGTAGAGATGAAGAATAGTCCTCCGCTTTGTTGTCATTTCTAATCTTAGAATCATGCTTTAAAGGGGGCGGTTGAATAGAGTGATGACATATATTATGAAATTTAAGCTTTGATACTCAATTATATACACATAAAGATGGTGGAAGAAATTATTTGATTGGCATCATAATTTATAAAGTTTTATGATAACCCACCTACATCATCTGCTCAAGTATTCACTTAAGCGTTCTCACTTCAAGTTGCCTATCGAATGCAACTCAAATTGTTACAGGTCTAGCTATGCCCACTAGACCTGATTAATAACCTTTTGAGTGCTTATCAAATCATTCTTAAGTAGATTGGCAAGTACCACTCCAACCTTATAATAAGATAGTTTTTAGGCGCTATCCCAAGCTTTTATCTAACTTACTTAAAAATTTGTTATACTTAGTTATACATTTACTTAAAAATTAGTTATACTTAGTTATACATTTTATAATTAAGCTTTATAAAAAAGAGAAGACAATCCAAATAATTAGATCACTGCATAAGATATACAAATAGTACTAAAAGAGAATCACTCACAATTATCACACACCTACCCTTTTATAAGATGTAAACTCAATTATAATGAATTGAGGAAGGGAACTCTTTTAGCCTTGAATGGTTATATGAACTTATTCTAACTTCTTTTCTATGTTAAGCAACCTTCTAAAGGTTCAAATATTTGTCATTATATAGTTAAGCAACCTTCTAAAGGTTCAAATATTTGTCATTATATAGCCTAATGTTCATTTTGAATTGGTGAAAATACGCTAAATACAAAAGTAGATTTTATTAGTCGTTAAAGGCTTAAACAAGCCATTAGATAAACCATTTTTGCTTAGTCATTCAACTTCATTTTAATCTATTATACTATTCTATAAGAAAAATCTTTAATTTCCAAAATGTTGAACATATTATTAAAATTATGAACGAAAGTAGTATATGCCCAAATTTAAACTATTAATTAAGGGTATATTATATTTATGTCGTATGACTTGATTTATTATAGGCTTGAATTATTATTAAGCTTAATTTTTTCATAGTTATTTGATAAGATTTAAGCTTGATTTGATGTTAACTATATTTAAATTAAACTATTTTTAGTCAATTGGAATTATGTCTCACATTTGGATGCTTATAGGTTTTTAGCAAGTTTTGAGCGAATTAAGGCCAAACTAGACCAAAATAGTAGCTTTAGCGACGAAGCAGGACATTAGTACACATGAAGAAGAAGAGCCTTCTATTGTGCTTGTGACTAAAGTCACAGACTGTAACTCTTATGGGCATAAAGGTGTTATCATGCCTATGACTCTGTCATAGGCTACGATCTAGGCATGCCTTAAGCTACTTTTTACCATACATTTTAACTCTATTTGAGGAGTATTTGAAGCCAACACTTAAGGTTTCTTATAAAGAGAAATGAGGGGCAAAAAGAGACCTTTTGAACACTCAAAAAAGGTGTTTTTGAGAGAACAAAACAAAGAAACAAACTTCAACATAAGATTAAGTGCAAGAGTCTGAGAGATCATTGGATCAATGAAGAAGAAGAAGAGGAGATTCATTAATCTATTTGGAACATTTTATATTATTTTGTTTATTCTTATTTCCTTTTATTAAAGATGATGCTATTGCTTTTGATTTCTCTTATTTTATTAGTATGTTAGGCTAGATTTTTAACCTAAGACCTTGATATATCCATAGATAATGATTTGATTAATTTATAATATCAATGTGAGAGCATCAAATTATGAGCCTTTAGATGTGAAGCCTGGTTATAAAAATCATTGAATACATCCCTAGAATGCAATGGGAATTGCTAAAGGAAGAGGTAAAGGCTTAAGGAAATCTTAGAGAAGCCTAAAACCAAGCTTAAGACCAAAGCCCAACACCAAGCCCATAATCAAAGCCCAATGTGACATCCTGAGTAAATGGGCTATACAACCCATTACATAGGGTTGTACAACCCATATCTAGTGTTGTACAACCCTTTCTTAAACACTACCCTAAAACCTTCTAGAATTGACCACCCCTTAAATCTTAAGGATGTACAACTGTGATAAATGGATATACAACCCATTCTTAGTCGTATAACTCGCATGTAAACCATAAGTTTAGGAGATCCATCTACCTTTTTATGGTTGGATGCAAACATTTAGCAACCATAACCATTTCTAGCTTTATGCACTCATCCATCACATATAAATACCCCCTCATTTGAAGAGAGGGGAGAGGATTGTTACTCTACCAAAATTTCTCCTTAACTCATACTTAACACAAAAACACTAAACCCTAGCTCTTCATAATCACTTTTAAGGTAGAACAAGGCCTTTGTGTTGATCATTATATATTTCCTAAGCATTTTGGAGGATATTAGACTCATTGTATGCCGTTAAGGGTAAGGAAATACTTAAAGGCATCCAGGAAAACCCTTTTTTTCCCTTTTCTCTTTCTCTTTTTCTTTTTATTTTTCTTCTTTTTCTTTTTATTTTCGAAATCCTAGGAACTTGGGGCTATATAAACTTCTATACAACCCAGGAATTAGGTTGCATAGCCTCAATAATGGGCTATACAACTCTATTTTCCTACAAAAGTTTTGTAAAATCACTCATTTCCTTCCCCAAATTTTCCTTTTTTTAAAGTTATATTTTGCATTTTTATGACTCTAATGGAAGAATAGGATGAGGCTTAATGGCTTAGGACCCCTATTCACTTAAAAAATGTAGTTTTGATGGACTTTGAAGTGATTTTCATGGTTTATCTTATGTAGATATTTGTGTTCTTTCATTTTTCATTTAATGATGGTTTTGGTCCTATTTTGATCACTTTAGGGTAATGACCAAGTAAGGGACTTAGTGTTTCAAAGATCTTGAGAGTTCTTATTGTGATTATGTTTATGTTTAGAGGATGTGAATACTATTTTGGCCTTGCAATTTTCCCTTTTACTAGTGGCATTCTAACCTTTATGATGGTTAGTAGTGTCTATGGATGCCATAACTCTTTTAGAGCAGCAAAAGAGAGGGTTCATCAATCCTAGGACCTCTTTTGTAATGATTTAGCCTTAGGCCATTAAAGATCCTCCATTATGCTCTTTGTATGGAATGTTTATGGTATCTTACTCATTCATAATGCATATACTTATGTTATAATGTTTTAATGATTTCCATATGATGTTAGGATGTGATATTATGGACTTAGATGCATACTTAGTAACCTTTTACATGGGAGAGATGATAATATATGCTATGTTATGTTCCTTCTTTGTGCTTTGAGTTCATTTGGTTTGTCTTATGTCCTTTTCACTTAGTAACTTATTCTCTTCCTTTGGGCGCATGAGTTCTTACTTGAGTTAGACCATGAATTTGGTTTATACCATCATCTTATATGATTATGGATAATCATAGTATGTGATGCTTATGAATATGTATGATAATCCCTATACGATGATAAATGACCCCATTTACTTTTATGATGATTATGTTTAAATGGATGTATAGATATACATGGCCGCTATACTATAATGTATGACCCTACTTCTTTTTGGATTGATAGAATGATTTGATTGGCTTGATTGCACTAGAGGCATGCTTAAGATCATTAATTGAACTAATTAATAACTCGATTAAAATATTAAAAGTGAACTAAAGATGCTCGAAGGTGGAATCCCAATGTCAAGGTAGTTTGGGGATGCCTAACTTCTTCCCCAAGCTATACCCAATTTATGAACCCAATCTCTAATGGGTTAAAGATGAAATGGGCCTTTAATAGTTTTAAATTAGGTACAGATTTTACCTTCCTTAGAATCTTATCTTGACTAAAGTTAAGTGGTGATTCCATATTTTTTAGGGATGGTACCAATCTATTGTCCCTTATTTAATCCCCTGATTATCATCACTTTGAATTTGAGGCTTTGAATTGCATAAGGCATAAAAGGATCCCTCATTAGTCTAAAAATGTACCACATCTTGGGGTCATTACTAATATAGAGACCTCTATCCTCTCAATCCCTTATTGATTGATAAAAGGATGAAGTTATAAGCAAGATTCCACTAGTTTAAGTGAAACTAGAGTCACTCATAATGGTAACTCCACTAGGGACTTGAAATTGACTTTGTGTTCATTCTCCAATTGAATTTGAATATTTTGAACTTGTTACTATTGACTTTTAATATTTTAAACTTATTATTAAGTAAGTTCATTTGGATTCATGTAGCCCTCACACTTCACCATGAGCACTAGATTGCCCTTCGATAAATCAATGGTTCTCCAAACTTAAGACTTAAGCTTTGTTTGGGCTTAAGAGATTGCAAGGAGGATTCAACACTCAGGAGCCTAGTATCTTTGGGTATACCGAATGAGGGACCACAGCAACCACCCTCTAAGCTTATGAAAGCCATCAACTATAACAACCTTCTCAACCATTAGGTGCAAGTAGGAGCTAATAATACTTTGGAATAAGGCACCTCACTTGGCTGCATTTCTTCTTCAAAGAAGAATGAAAGTCCTCAAAGAACATGGTTAGGTATCTTTAATGTAAGCATAAGTGTTTCGTTACTCCTCTTGATTTAATTATCCCATATATGTAAATACTTATGTATCCCACCTTCCCTTCCATGTAAATACCTTTTATATGTATCCCTCTCTCTTTAAAGGGATATATTTCCTTTTGTGTACATATTCTTTCAAATAATGTAAAGGTTCTTCCTTTTAGAATCGATACGAATAAAGTTAGATTAGATTCCTTACTCATATGTTTAATACAAGTCCCAAAATCTATCAAGAATCAAGTAATAAAATTTGATCTTCAAATCCCAACTAGACCTCTAGAAAACTTTTTTCTAGCAACCTAAGTTATAAATATTTAAAGTTGTCAATTCAAACTTTAAATTAATTAAGCTAATTTAAGATTGGAATAATATTATGAAATTATTAAGCCTTTACTCAATAATCTCACCAAGTCCCTTCAAGAACAAAAAAAAGAGAATAAAATGACATCAAAAACTTGAAAATTATCATTAAGCTATTATGAAAACTCATTTTTTGGGCATTTTATAGGCTTATAAGGCTTTAACTAATACAAATCTAGATAGAAAATGGAAAAGAATCTCCCTAGGATATTCCTAAACATAAAAGGAATTTTATCCTACTAAAATTTGCTAAACAACCTTTTCCTAATGGAATAAGGACAAAAAATAAAACTATGTGATTAGCTAATAAGGAATTTCGCCATCATAAGGAAAAATCTTATATAATCTCCTACTTTGCGTGAAAGACTAAAAGACTAATGTGAACGCCTCAAGTTTCACTCGATGTAGTGAAATCTTATTTGTAACTCCATCCTTTTATTGATCATCAGGGGATGGAGAGGACAATGGTTATACATTGGTAATAACTGCTAATCATGGCACGAGATTGGACCAATAAAGGGTCCTTTCAAGCCTTGCTTTATTTCAAAGCCCTTAGTCCAAAATGATGGTCATCAGGGAACTAAAAGTGGGGTAATAATTTGGTGCTACCCCTAGAGAATGTGGAGTCACCACTTAACTTTGGTCGGGATAAGAATCTAGCGAAGGTAAAATTTGAACCTAACTTAAATTGATTAGAAGACCCATTTTGTCTTCACCCCACCAGAGATCTAGTTTGAAAATTGGTACGACTTGTGGAAGAGGTTAGGCACCCCTAAAGTGTTTGAATATTATGCTCCGACCTTTAGCCATCTTTGGTTCACTTTTAATATTTTAGCAAAGTTATTGATTAGTCCAATTATTGCCCTTAAGCATATATCTAAACATAATTCAATTCAACAAACCAAGTCATTAACTCAAAAGAGGAAGGGATCATGCATTATAGTCTAGGGTCTTCACATGCATTATCATCCATCCACATATATAATCATCCACAATGGGGAGGGAGTCATGTGACATGGCATAGGGTTTTTGTATGCATTATCATCCATCAACTTAAAGTGTATCCATGCATAATCACATAATTCTTATGGAAAAGTGGTTAAGACTAAGTTCATGGTCTAATCCCAAATAAACCACCTACACCCAAAAAAATAATCAGGTTAGCAATGGATCACATAAAAACAAATAAGCAAAGGAATCTAAGGTAAACAAAGAAAGGAAAATGAGGTCCATAATGATCACCAAACCATATCTCCATAGTTAAGGTACCTAACATGTATCTAAGTCCAAGATAACATATTCAATCATCACAAACTAGAATTCACAGCTTATAACACACATACACAAGTGCATGAATCATGAATGGAAGGAAGGAAATAAACACACATACATATGCTAAGCATTTGGAGGATGTTGAATAGCCTAGGATAAAGATTCATCGAAGTGAGGTCCTAGGGTCATTGAACCCTCACTTATGTTGCTCGTAAAGAACTATAACACTTTTGGTAGAATCCAACATGGCAATAACTAGAATGCCCATATTAAACTAAGGAATCAAATGTTTAAAAAACACTATTCATATGACCACACATGGATTTCTTACATAAAGAGGGGTGCCAAGGTCAAAGGAAACTCAAGTTGCTCACTTGATTATCCCTTTAAAGTGTCAAAAATAGAATAAAAAATGTAATTTAAGACTAAAAAAATAGTAAAACACATAAACACTTTGAGTAAGAATACCTAAGAAAGTTAATTTAAAAACTAAAAAAGATTCCATTTTGAAGTGAATGGAAGTCCTAGGTCATTTGACCTCTTCCCATTTTGTCATTGGAGTCACTAAATATCACAAAAAACACCTTGAAAAGAAGGAAATCCGAAGGGGCAAAAAAAAGTTTTGTACTAGGTTTAGAAGAGATTTAGGTTGTATAGTCATGGAGAAGAGTTACATAGCGCAATTATAAGGATGTACAACCTACATAGAAGGTTGTATAGCCCTTGCTTTCTAAGTTTCAAAGAAAAAAGAAAGGAAAAGAAAAGGGAAAGAAGAAAAAGGGAATGGGGGTATCACAAAGATGTTTCAATGATATCTTTGTCCTTACAAGCACATAGTTAACTTAATATCCTCCAATTTTCCTTGGGAATGTACAAACATAAAGAGAAAAGGTCTAATTCTACCATGGAGAGAGTATAGAGATGTTGGGTTTTAGATTTTTCAATATTTAGGAGTGTGTTAGAATTAATTTTGGAGAGTTTTGTTAGGTATCCAAAAGCTCTCCCCTCTCTTCAAAATAAGGGGTATTCATAGATGTTTGATGGGTGCATAGTACCAAAAATGGTTTTAGTTGCACCATGGATGTATCTAATCAAAGAGTAGAAGAGTGTTATACTAGAATTAGGGTTTGCATATGGGCTGTACAACCAAGAATAGGTCGTACATCCTTGTAAGGGTTATATAACCTTAGCGTTTAAAGGGGGGCTAATTCTAGAAGTTTCTTTAGACTAGGGTTTTAGGAATGTTATATAACCTAGCCTTGCATTGAGGGCTATACAACCCTGTTTGATAGGCTGTATAGCCCACCAAATTTGGCTGACAGCCCTAGACTTGGCTTGAATTTGATCTTTAGTATTGGGCTTGGGCTTAGTCTTTGAACTTCTCTAAAGCTATCTAACATTTTTTTATCCCTTACATTGTACGGTTCCCTTTGTATTTTAGGGTTTGTTTTAACGATTTTCATCATTAAGCTTTGTATCTAAAGGTCTAAAATCTGATACTCATAGTTTGCCACTTATTTTGTGGGGCTTCGAAAACAATATTTAATGAATGATGTTAGAAGATACCATAAAGCAAAGTATAAAATATAAACATTAGTAAGGATATCAAAGAATACAAATTCCTTAGTAGCTCATTGAGTAAGTGCTAAGGCTCTTGGCAACCATCTAGCAAGTATTAAGCTTTTTAGTAGCCCTCTATCAAGTGCTAAGGTTGATCATCTTCTTCCAGTAGCCCTAGACCAAGTATTAGGATTCTTTTTTAACAACCTTCGAACATATACTAAGCTTCCTGATAGCCTTTTAGCAAATACCAAGGTTGATCATCTTCTTCCAACATCCCTCCAATAAGTATTGGGATTCTTTCTTGGCATCCTTCAAGTAGATACTAAGCTTTATGGTAGCCCTCTAGCAAGTACCAAGGTTGTTATGGCAATTCTTTAGTAGGGATTAGGCATTCTGTTTTGAATAGGTTATTTCTTGTGACCAATATCACTCTTGCATTTTTCAATGCATGCTTTGGTCTTTCTGACTGATGATTCCTGACTCAAGGATGCCCCTTAAATAGTTCTCATGTTATCCAAGCCTTTCTGGCATTTGTAAGATTAAATTCGTACCTTTATAGCCCTTATGGCTACCATGGGATTCGAACCTCATTTAAAGATAATAGGCATAGGGCCTAGATATTATAAGAAGCACTTCTTTGAATCTTGCTATTTTACAGAGAAAGTTGTTCCATGGGTTTTGTCATTTTGAAGAAAGCAATCCTTCTTGAAAATATTTTTTGGGCCTTAGAGGGAGTTTGCTTGTCATTGAAAAGCATTATGATGATCTAATCTGAATTAGGAAGTAATGAGGGCATTTTAATAATTAGTTGCCATGGACATTTTTAGGAGACTAAGGGTGTTTTGGTAAATCAGCCACTCTTGGGCTCTCTGGGAAGCTA